>JACGDI010004412.1:880912-915093 GCA_014898725.1 Jacaranda copaia
TGTGTGATGCCACCTTGGCATCACATAATGCCATGTCCATTTATAGATATAGATAAGGGCCCGACCAAAGAGAAAAAAGTACATGTGCTTTAGGTGTGAAGGATTAGATTCTTCATTTCCCTCTAAAAAGAAACCATTTTGCAAGCTAGCATTTCATAAGTTGAAAGCTTAGCTTCTTTCTTCTTTGTCCTACCAACTTTTAGTCTCCTTCATTATCAATTATTTGCTTCTATTCTAGCTTATGGACTAGAGAACTAGGAAGTCTCATTAATGTGTGGCTTTTTCAATAGAGGCAAGACGTGGGGCTTGCTCAGTTTTTGGAGATCTACCTGTGCAAGGTTCGATTTTGTGATTTTTTTTCCAAGATGTTCCAGATGGCCAATCGATCTAAATTTTTTTTTGGAGGTTCTTCAAGGTGTTTTATATCTCCAGTAATTTTTCTAAAAGTTTTGGAGGTGGTTTGGTAGAGTAATTATTGCAATCCTTTCGCTATGCCACGAGCAAATAGATTCCGAAATTAGTGAAGCGTTCACTTACTTCTTCTTGAATTTGCTTATCAAGGTAATCCTCTATCTATATTTGAATCCAAGGCATGATTTGATCCTTGTTTTTCATGTAGGCACTAGTTACTTTATGTTTTGAAGTTTTGATTATAGATCTTAGTGCCTATCTTGCCTTTATATAGGATATGGTCTTTGTCTATCTATGTCTATGGCACATAAGGTGGATGACGAGAGACATAGATTGTCCCACATACTTTTTACATCCTCTATTGCGAGCATAATGTATGTTGTTCAATGTACAAGGCCGAATGTTGCGCATGCTACAAGCATTATGAGTTGTTTTCAATCCGACCTCAGTAAATGTCATAGGATGGCCATTAAAGCAATCCTTAAGCACTTGAGAAGAAATAAGGATTTGTTTTTAGTATACGACAATGAAAAATTGAAACTAGAGAGGTTTTCTAATTCTAGTTTCTAATACAATGTAAATGACCTAAAATCTATTTTTGGATTTATATTTTACCTTAATAACAATGTGGTAAGCTGGAAGACTTCCAAAAAAGACACCACGGCTAATTCAACCACATGGGTAGAATATATTACTGCTTCAAAAGTTGCAAAGGAAGGTGTTTTGACGAAAAACTTCATCCAAAAGTTGGATATAATGCCTCATATTGCTAAGCCAATAGTTGTCTTTTGTGACAACAATGAGGTAGTAATGCAAGCTAACAAACTAAGATCTCATCAACAATCCAAGCACATTTTAAGGTAATATCATTTGATCCATGAGATTATTGATAATGGTGACATCTAAGTGGAGAGAATAGCCTAAGAATAGAATATAGTAGATCCACTTACTAAACCTTTATTGCAAAAGATCTTTGAAGGACATCATGGGAAGATGGGTCTTAAGACTACAGAGAATTGGCTTTAGGGCTAATGGGAGATTGTTGAAATAGTACCCCATAGCCAATAAGATTGGCATGTAAACTATTTCACTCATGATACAATCTTAATTAAATAATATTCAATTTAAATAGCTATCTTTATCTTATGCTTATTTTGCTTCACTAGCATTTGGTTGAAGCCCCTAGATCATATAAGATGACAGAACTTTGTCACACACTGGGCGGTGATCACGAATCAAATCTTACATGATCGTGATCTTAAATCTTTCAAGTTGTAAAATCTTATGAGATAAGGCATTTAAGATTTGAATAGATTTGCAATAACAATGCATAAATCTAAAGGTTGGATATTACTCTAATTTATGAGCAACCCATGTGAGACATGGGCGTATGCTAGTAGGTGCTTGTTAGACAACAAGTTCATTGAAGACCTACCTAAAGAATCAACTAGATAGCCATAGTGGCAAGTTCTCTAGCTTATGCAAGTGCATATAATTAGTCCTTTGACCTAAGGCTCCATGGTAACCTTATGCTTAGATCCTTATGCTTTAACTCTTCCTTGACCACATCGTGGGTTTTTCGAATTAAGCTTGGGTAAAAGCTACTTAAACATAGAGGTTTGTGAGATCTAAGAAAGGATCCGACTCTTTGTTGTTGTGATAGATGAGTGTATCTCCTATATATTTTATAATGATCAATTCCAAGGTGTCCTTGCGCAAGGTAATATGAAAACTTACCAAAGGAGTCTTCCAAATATGAAGTAATAAACTAAAATCAAACTTTGGTAGTAGAAGCATATTATCAAGGCTATTAGGGAGCTGATAAATACTTGCCCTAAGCTTTTTTCGGCCAATTAGTTGTGCTCTACGTGCTTAAGGTTGGACATCAATTATGGAGATTAAGTATTCCTCAATTAATGGAGATTAATTCAATTAAGTCATTAGTTTGAAGGAGATTGAACAAATGTAAATATTTCAATATTCAAGAAGTCACAAGAGTTGTGAGTATAAGTCTAATGAATGGTAGAACCTAATAAGTCACACACAAAAGTCAATTGGAAATCACACTTCTTGATGAAAATTTTCTAAGAGTTAGAAATATTCCACATTGACCAATTTTAGAGGAAAATCGTTGACACAATTTTTTGGTCATTTTGGCTTGATCAATTTAATTGTTAAATTTAATTAAATAATTTAAGGAGTTAAATTAGACTGATTAAATTAAGGAATTATTTTAATCAGTGATACATGACTATCAATTGGTCAAGTTAACTTAATAAGTTAAGTTAACACCTTCTAGCTTAAGGAGTTAAGCTAATTGACTTAAAGAGTAAAGTTAATATTGATTAATTAAATTATGGAGTTAATTCAATTAATGTGAAGAATTAATTTGGAGTAAAATTCAAAATGAAAGAGTTCATTTGGAGTGCATTTGAATTTATTTGGTTGACATTTCAAGAGATGAAATGAAGATTCCAAATGAAATTTAAATGCAAGTGAAATGTGATTTCACATGTACCTTGCTTGTTTAGGTGGTACCTCATGCAAGGTGTGAGTCTAACTATCATCACACCTTCCCTCCATCCACATATTGTTATAGTATAGCTAGCCACCTTACTATTGAAATAGTACCCTACAAACCAATTAGATATTTCATTCGTGATAATATCTTGATTGAATGACATTCTTCATATGGCCGTCTTCAACTTATACTCTATATTACTTCACAAGCATTTGGATGAAGCCATAGATCACACTAGACTACAAGACTTCATCAGTTCACTGAGTAGTGATCATGGAATAAGTATTACATAGTCATGATCTTAAACCTTTCAATTCATAAGATCTTATGAGACAGGATTTCCAAGATCTGGATACACTTACACTAATGATACATTAATCTAAAGGTTGGATATTACCCTATTCCATGGGTAATACTGTATGAGGTAAGGTGCTTGTTAAGAAACAAGGTCCACTAGATAGCAGAAGTAGCATGTCGGTCGTGACAAGTTCTCCAACTTACACTAATGCATATTATTAGTCCTCTAACTTAAGGATCCATGGTAATCTTGTGTCCAATCCTCATGCTTTGACTCATCCTTGGTCGCCTAGCAAATCGTTCAGGTTAAGATTGGGTATAAGCTACTTAACATAGAGCTTTGTAAGATCAAAGATGAAATCTGTCTCCTCCTTTTTGTGAAAGGTGAGTGAATCTTCTATATATTTTATAATGATCAATTTCAAGAAATTCTTATGCAAGGTGGTGTGACAATTTAGAAAATGAGTTTTCCAAAGATGAGATTACATAATGGAATCAAACATTGAGAATAGAGGCATAGTATCAAAGCTGTTAAGGAGCTAACAAATATCATACCGTATGCCCCTTTCGAGAGAAAAGAGACAAAAGAACCATAATTGCATGGTATGCGTAGAGCTATAATGGTTCTTCAAGAGCATTCATTTTGGCTAATTAGTTAGGCTCCATGGGCTTGAGGTGGACATCAACCATGGAGATTGGGTACTTTTCAATTAGTAAGATTAATTGAATTAATTCGATTAGTTTATAAGGTATTTTAAACTAAAGTGAATATAAGATATTCAAAAGTCACAAAGAGTTGTGACCCTATGTCTAATGAATGGTAGAACCTATTGGGTCTCACACAAAAGCTAATCAGCTTCCAAACTTGATGGAGGAATTTTCTAAGTGTTAGAATATTCACTCCTAGTGGATCATTTTTGAGTTTATCAATTTTATGACCAATTTTGGCTTGATTAATTTAAGTGTTAAATTAATCAATTAATTTAAGAAGTTAAATTAGACCAATAATTAAGGAATTAATTATTTGATGCCAAAATGACCATCAATTGGTCAAGTTAACTTAAAGAGTTAAATTAACAAAATTAAGCTTAAGAGTTAAGCTTGTTAACTTAAATGTTAAGTCAAAAGTTAATAAATTGAATTAAGGTGTTTAATTTAATTAATGAGAAGAATATATTTTGGAGGGAAAATTCAAATGAAGAGTTTATTTGAATTAGCATTTTAATTAATTTAAAATTAGATTCCAAATTAAGTTGAAATGCACATGAAATTCTAATAAGATTTGAATTTAAATTTGCCACCAAAGCTTGCAAGTGGCAGCCCACCTTGAGGAAGGTGTGATGCCAACTTGGAATCACACCATACTCCCTCTATATATAGATATAGAGGTTTGAGGATTTAGCAATTGCACAATTGGTGTGAAGTATTAGATTCTTCACAGTTCTCTCTAAAAACCTCTCTCCAAGCATTGCCTCATGAGTTGAGGCTTTGTTTTCTCTTCTTCCCCCAACCTCAATATCAGCCTCCACCATAGTATTTATCCTCTACTTCTCCAAATATAAGTGAGGAAAAATTGGAAGTTCAATTGGTGTGTGGATCATAACAGTAGAGGCAAAACATTTAGTTTGCTTGCCTTGGAGATCCACTATGTAGAGTAGCGATTTTAGTGAATTGCTATGAGAAGATTCAAATAGATTTTTTATCAATATTTTCAAATATTATTCATCATTGAGTGGAGAAAATCTATATTTAATTTCGTGAATTTTGGAGATCTCGAGGCTAAGTAAACATTGATGTTTCTCCACTCTTTCGATTTCTGGCAGATTCTAGACTTGTGAAGTGTTCACAATTCTCTCCTTGGAAATTAGCAATTCAAGGTAATTATCTTAACAAATCCATATCTATAGCATGTTTAGATCCTTAGTTTCTTAATTAGCCTAGTTAATTTAGCTTTTGAAGTTTTAATTATTTGATCCTAGTGCTACTCTTGCTTTCAACAGGTATCGAAGCCTAACTCATGCTATGATTTGGATTTTTGATTGATTGATTCAAGTGATGAATTGATCAAAATCACCAAAATTATCAATTCATATGATGGATTGGGGTGTTTGGTTGATGTTGTGTGTGGCTCCTTGATTGATGAATTGAAGCAAGCTATTATGAGATTAAAGTGTTGATTCATATGATTAGTATGTTTTAATTTATAGCTATTAATGATGAGTGTTGATTTGGAATTAGTTGATGTTATATGTTGATATAGCATGTTGATTTATTGCTGAAAATGTTTTGGTCATTTTCGGATCCAATGAAATTGGTGTTTGGTTGGAGATTTTTGGAAATTTTGATTCTCACTTGAACTTGAATTTTTGAAGCACGATTAAGCACTTTAATTTTCAATTTTAAAAGGATTTTTAGATCTATAAATTGGTCCATAATGTGTGATTTAATGTTTAGGTAGAGTTCAACAATTTTTGGTGCACAAACGTTAAACTAAAACAGGCTTGACTAGCCTTTGACCCTAAAACAAGGGTTGTTAGCCATCAAAAGTGTAGCTAGCAGGGTAGTGGCCAAGAGCTACTGCCTAGCCATGTGCCTAGCTTTGACAGCAGTGCCCAGTTTTGAATTGACCAGGTTTTGAGCTAATTTTTAGCTCCTTTAGTGGCTAAAAATGATGTTATATGGATGTACAAATGTTGTGCGAGTCCTCAAAATTATGTTCAACAATTTTTATTGCTTCTAAAATCTTGTTAAAGTTAGTTTCCAACTTATTGCATAAATGTTATGTTTAGCCAATTATTTATTTATGAGATAAGCATTTAATTGTTGGAATTGAATGTCAATTCTTGATTTATTATTATTCATTTAAGTGTTCAATGAATGATGAATGAATGGGAATGATCATAAGCTTTTTAACATTGATTTTAATTATTTCAAGTTGTTGAAATGAGTTGTATTAAATAGGGTTTGCATGCCTATTGTTCTATTTCGTAAATGTTATGAGAGTAGAATCATTAGGAATGAGGTTTTCTTTCTCTTGTAAAAGTTGCAAGAAGCAAAGGAGGCCATTGGAGGCATGGAGACTTTTGAAGACCCATGAATATATGGGATACACTCATGCAATATCTTTTTTTAATCAACCCATTTAAAATCAACCAAGTGATGCACATATGGCTCTAAGTGCATCACTTGGTTAGGCTCATGGTCATCCCACCCTAGGAGCATGCTAGGTGCATTTACTTATTTATGCTTTTCATATCCTATTGATGTATGCGACGCATGAATTAGGATATAAAAAATCTAAATAGAACGATAAAATGATGAAATATTTGCAAGCAAAAACCCTCTACTTAGAATGTCTAAGTGCTTTTCCAAATATTAAGTTTCAATGGATATAAATTAAAAGCATTGTAATTAATCCACGCCTTCTACCAATGGTGTATGCCATAACAATGCTATTGATTTTATGTGATGGCACTCGTACACGAAAGCCACACTTTGGAGGAAAGATGTGAGCGTACACTTAGCATAAGATGCATCTTTAACTTAAAAACCATTATGCATTGGCACTCATACATAAGGGATGTTGTGACACCATCTTAAGACAAAGAAGGATTGATAAGTTAGACTTAACACTTAGTAGTATAGATGGCACACGTACACGTGGGTCTATATGAAAAATGAGACAAAATATATCAAAAGTTGCATGAGATACTATTAGCAAAATTTTTTACCCTTTGATTGCTTGTGGATAGCACTCACAAATGAAGGTCCACTTGCAAGTCATTGGGGTATTGATTCTTATTAGAAAATATGGTTTCCGGAATTCTTCTTAAGGGTGAAGGATTTGATAAAATAGTGGCAAACAAATATGCTTGAAAGACTATAAACATGTTTTCAATATCAAATTCAATCACATGCTTATATTTTCTTTTTCACTTTCGAGGATTTGTGAAATCTCAAAAACAGCTTAATATTCCACTCCATGTTATTTTGCAAACCAATAAACCTTCCAAGCCAAACTTCCACCATTGACTTTACCTTAAAATTATTCTAGATTCCTAGAAGTGGATATATGTCCTAAATCAAGGTACTCTTAATCCCTTTGGCATTAATATAGATCAAAAGACATAGGAAATGTTCACGAATTAGGTTTAAAATTGTCCTGTCCCTTAGTCTCATAATGGTATCTACAAACTTTAAAATTCCCAAGGACACATGAATGGTAACTTGGTTAAAGTTTATAAGAGTTATAAAGTAAACGAGGTATGAGAAGTTCATGTTGTCAAAGGAGACTTTTCAAGCCAAGATGGATGTGAAGTCATGTGTCATCAACTACAGTCAAAAAATGATTGCGCTTGGAGAAGCTTTTTCTACTTGGACATAGTAATGGTCAATGATCTCTATGAGGATTTGATCCTCACATCCTCATCAAGTTTTATTGATCAAAGTGTTGATCTAGAAGGAGACGACCATGATAAAGGCAAAACCTTTAACATTTATTTCCATCTCCAAGTCTATGGGCCCTAAAGGCACTAGAAAAAAAGGTAAAAGGAATAAATATTCTTCCTCTATAGGAATGCAACTGTCAAGGGCATCTGAAGGAGTCAAAAAAATTATATAGAATATAGTCGATATTATTTGTTTCGACTTTGGCAAGATAGGTCATCGAAAGGGATATTGTAAGAAATACCTTACAACCCGTGAGAAGGGTACGGACTTTATTAAAATGTATTTTAGTATAAATTCTTCCTCATGGATTTATGATGTCTCATGTGATTTTTTTTCTTTTTAAGTTGTTACAAAGAATAGAAAGAAAAATAAAACTAAGTGATGGGGATATGATCCAACACCTTGGCAAAAGAGTAAAAGTTGTGACCTAAGCAGAAGGCTTATGTTAAGTTAGACTTAGAGAATTCCATTATTGTGTTCAACCTTTGTTAACACGTACCATATATTGTTGAGAATAATATTTCAATTCTCATTTTGGATAGTAAAGGGTTTGATCCTTCTATATCAAATGGGAGATTGAAGGTATTAAAGAATAGGTTCTTTAATTGCTTATGGTACACTTAACATATGATTGTACATATTGGATTCCCAACATAACAATGCACTTTCAACAAAGTAATAAAATTAGATATCTAAGAAGATGCCATTCTACAGCATACAAGACTTAGGCATATCTCTAAAAATAAGATGAGCAAGTTAAAAGCCCTCAAAGCACTAAATGTTAGTAGCATTGAGGACCTTTCTACTTGTAAATCTTATTTAAAGGGAAAAATGACCAAAGCTCCTTTTGTAGGACAAATAGAGTGCTCCACAAATCGATTGGATTTGATCCATACGGGTGTTTGTAGACCACGAAGAGTTAGTGAGAGAGAAGGCTATTCTTACTTCATCTTTTTCATCGATGATTATAGTTAGTATGGATATTTGTATCTTATCAAGTATAAGTTCGAGGCCATTGAAAAGTTCAAAGAGTATAAAAATGAAATAGAAAAGCAAAAGCTACTTAGTATTAAAGCTCTTTGATTGGATTGAATAGAAGAATACATAAGTTCCAGATTCTTGGATAATCTAAAGGAGAATGGAATTCTCTTTCAATAGACTCCACCCAACATACCCCAACACACCTCAACTTAACAAAGCAGCTGATAAGAGAAATCATACCTTGTTAGACATGGTGAATTCCAAGATAAGCTTCTTTAATATGCCTATATATTTTTAAGAATATGCAATAAAAATAGCGGCAAGGTTACTAAGTATAGTACCTTCAAAGTCAATACCAAAGATTTCGCACGAGATATGGCATGGTGAAGCACTCTCTTACCATTATCTAAAGGTTTGGGAATCTCCCGCCTACATGAGATGAATAGTACAAGATAAGTTGAATAGTAGATCCACCATATGAAAGTTTATGAGATACCCAAGAGAGTCTTTGGGCTATTAGTTTTAAGATCCTTTGGAATAAAAGATGTTTTGCTTTGAGGAATGCCACCTTTTTAGAAAAGAAATTTCTATAAGATGGAAAATGCATTGTTATTGAACTTAATAAAGTTCAATACGATCATCAAATCCTACAGAGTGGTAGAAATAAATAAATATTGAAGAACCTCACACACAACCCCTGAAAAGGTCAGACCCAATCAAGAAGCAACCCAAAAGGTTTGGATTTCTTCATGAGATAGGACAATAGGATAATGATCCGAAGATCTATGAGGAAGCTACATTGGATATAGACTTGAGAGATTTGTTAGGTACTATAAAATCTAAAATAGACTCCATGTACTCCAACAAAGTATAGACTTTGGTAGATCCATTAGAGGAAATAATTCCTGTAAGTTTCCAGTAGATCTATAAGTGAAAGCTAGGATTCAATAGAGAGGTGATGACCTTTAAGGCATGACTAGTGGCAAAAGATTACACTCAAAGACCCAATATTGATTTTAAGGAAACATTTGCACAAATTTCAATGCCTAAGTCTATTCGGACTTTAGTTGCCATTGGCATATATAATAAACATGAGATATAGCAGTTAGATGTAAAAAATTGCTTTCTTCATTGGAAACATTGCAGAAGAAAATTATATGGTGTAGCCAAAAGGTTTCACATCCAAAATGAGTGAGCAAAAGGTTTGTAAACTTAAGAAAAACATTTATGGACTCAAATTGGTGTCTCAAACTTGGAACATATATTTTTGATAAGATAGTTAAATTATTTGACTTTGTCAAAAAGGTGTATAAACCTTGTGTGTACAAAACGGTTAGTAGAAGTATATAGTTTATTGTGTTGTATGTCAATGACATTTTTCTCATTGAGAATGGGAAAGAAATGTGAGAGTGTACTAAAGTGTGGTTATCTAAAAAATTTTCTATAAAGGATTTAGGAAAAGCATCCTGCTTATTAGGAATATATATCTATAGATATATATCGGGGAGGATACGGGGTTTTTTTCCAAATACCATACATTAGCAAGATATTAAAGAGGTTTAATATGAAAGAATCCAATAAGGAATTCCTCCCTTTGGGATATGATATTCATCTCTCCAAGTCTATAGCCCCTTAGACTAACGAAGAGACACATAGAATGTCCCATATATCTTATGCATCCACTAATGGAGTATATTGTATGCCATTCAATGTACAAAATTGGATGTAGCACACTCACTAAATGTTATGAATAAGTTCCAATCTAATCCCTACGAATATTGCTGGATGGCCATTAAAACAAACATTAATTACTTGAGAAGCACTAAAGACCTATTTTTGGTAAATAGCAAGGGAGAATTGAAACTTAAGAGGTTTTTGGATTCAAGTTTCCAATCTAATGTAAATGACCTCAAATCCACTTTTAGATTTATATTTTACCTTAATGGTGGCATGGTGAGTCAAAAACATTCCAACAAAACACCATGGTAGAGACAACTACTGAGGTGAGATAATTTATGATTTTGGAAACCGCAAAAGAAGGTATTTGGATAAAAACTTTATCCAAGAGTTGGATGTAGTGCCTAGCATGCATAAGACTACAATTACCTTTCAAAAATAATTTAGGACTTGAGCAAAGATCTCATTAGTGATTGAAACACAATAAATGTGTTATTAGTTGATATATGATATCAATTGATAGAGGCAACAACTAAGTGGATAAAGTTGCCTCAGAAGAGAATTTAATAAAACCACTAACAAAACCCCTAAAAGTAAACGGCCTTTGAAGGATATCTTGAGAAGATAGGGCTCAAGCCCATGGGGAATTGACTTTAAGGCAAGTCGGAGATTGTTGGAATAATGCCCCGCAAGTTAATTAGATTAACCATATAAACTGTTTCACTCATGATACAATCTTAATTAAATAATAATCTTTATATGGTTGTCTTCACCTTATGATCTATATTACTTCATTGGTATTTGGATGAAGCCTTTAGATCACACTAGACTATGAGACTTCATTAGTTCATTGGGTGGTAATCATGGAATAAGTTTTACACGATCGTGATCTTAAACTTTCCAACTCATACGATCATATGAGATAGGGCATCTAAGATTCAGATAGACTTGCACTAACAATGCATCAATCCAAGGGTTGGATATTGCCCTATTCTATAGGCAATATCATATGAGATATAGGTGCATGTTAGCGGGTGCTTATTGGGGAATAGGGCACTAAAGACCCATTGAAGAATCCATTAGATAGCCAGAGCGGCAAGTTAGTAGTGATATATTCTCCAACTTACGCTAATACATATTTTCAATCCACTAACCTAAGGATCTATGGTAACCTTATGTCTAGTCCTTGTACTTTGACACATCCTTGGTCACCTAGTGGGTCATTCGAGTAAAGATTGGGTATGAGCTACTTGGTATGGAAGTTGTGAGATCTAAAATGGAATCCAACTCCTCGCTTTTGTAAAGAGTGGATGTATCTCCTATGTATTCTATAGTGATCGATTTCAAGAAATCCTTATGCAAGGTGGTGTGCCAATTTAGAAAATAAGTTTTCCAAAGATGAGGTCACACGACGAAATTGAACATTGAGAACAAAGACATAGTATTAAGGTTGTTACCCTAGACCCCTTTCGAGAGATAGGAGACAAAATGATTGGAAATAAAAATGAATAAATTTAAAAAAGTACTGTAATATACAAAAAAATTAAAAAATAAAATTAATCAGCACAATTATTGTTGGCTGACTTTATAATTAATATATCTAAATGTCATTATTATTAATAATAATAAGTACTAACAATAAATTATAAAGTAAATTATTAATTAGAAATTATGCTATTTATTTTATTTTTTAATAAAATTATATAATTCATTCTATTAATTAAAATATGTGTTTATTATAGGTTCATAGATTTATGTATTTGGATATTGGTAAATAGATATTTAAATAATTATCATCGAATATGAATCTAAAAAATAAGTTTAATAAAATATGAATAAAGTTAAATAATTATAATCAAATACAAATATATTTAAGTTCGACCGATATCCGACGGATACAAATTCAGATATCATTTTTTAATATCTATCAAATTTGTATCCATATTTGAATATTCAGAAAGATAAATGGATATGAATGTGAAAATAGTGCATCTGATCTGTTTAATATTTGTTTACACCCCTAATAATAATGGAGGCAAAGCATTTGGTTTGTTTGCCTTGGAGATCCACTATGCAGAGCAGCGATTCTATTGAATTTTTATGAGGCGATCCAGATTGATTTTTTATCCATATTTTTCAAAGAAACTTCATCGTTGAGTGGAGAAGATCTATATTTAATTTTGTGAATTTTAGAGATCTCAAAGCTAGGTAAAAGTTGTTGTTTCTCTGCTCTGCCGATTTCTGGCAGATTCTAGACACATGAAGTGTTCACAATTCTCTCCTTGAAAATTTGCAATTCAAGGTAATTCTCTTATCAAATCTAGATCTATAGCATGTTTAGATCCCTGGTTGCTTGAGTGGCCTAGTTAATTTTAGTTTTTAAAGTTTTAATTATTGAATCCTAGTGCTACTCTTGCTTTCACATGCTTGCTCACACAATCTAAAAGTTAGATTCTATTTTTTTCTCCAATTTTATGTGATTCTTGCTTGTCTTGAGGCTTTCCATTTTCTTAACTTTTCCTCTCCTAAATTCGTCTTTCATCCTTGCTCACTCTCCCTGATTTTCCAATTGATCTAGGACAAAAAATGGATTGTCCATTGGTGTGTAAATCATCACATTAGAGGCAATACACTTGGGCTACTTAGCTTTTGGAGATCTATTGCAATCCAGTCATTTGGAGGCATATTTGTAGTGGCTTCTGAGTTTCTGTTTTAGCTTAATTTTCTACTGGATGTTCATCAAGGTGTTAATGATCTTTTAGCCAAGTTTCAACCAATTCTAATTGATTTGGTGAGGCAATTGTTGTCATCTTGTTGTTGCACCACTAGAAGACAGTTTCAAGGTGTTTAAGTGTTCTTCTTCCTTTCCTTGGATTTTTAGCATTCAAGGTAATCCTTCATCCAAATCTAAATCTGAGGCTTGATTAGATCCTTGGATTTGAGTATAGTATGTTAATTTAGCTATGCTTTATGCTTTATTATTGGATTCTAGTGCTACATTTGACTTCAGGATATGCAGAAGTTAACTTGTAGGATCGCATATTTGAGCAAGCTCATTTTGAGGTTGGCAGATGAGAATTCTTCAAAGTCTTAAGAAACATGAGGAACTTCTAGTGGGATGAGGAATGTGAAAAAGTATTTCGAGACCTCAAGAAATATTTGGCCTCATCACCTTTGTTGGTAAAACCTGTTTTAGGAGAGCTATTATGCTTGTATTTGGTCACCTCAGAGCATGCTATGAGTTCTGAATTAATTCAGGAGAAGAACATGGTACACAAGCTAGTTTATTATGTGAGCAAAGTGTTGGAAGGAGCCAAAAGTAGATATTTGGAGGCTAAGAAGTTAGCTCTAGCTCATGTGGTGACGACAAAAAGATTAAAGCCCTACTTCCAGTCCCATAAAATTATTGTCTTAACTAACCATCCCTTGAAAAAGATCCTTGCCAAACCGAATGTCTCTGGGAGGTTGATTAAATGGGTAGTAGAACTAGGGGAGTTCTACTTGGAGTATCAAAGCAAGAGCTCCATAAAAGCCTATGTTGGCCTATAAATAGGTAGGGTATCACCCTACCCATACCCATACTCTAAAATACCAAAATAAAAAAATCCTATATTCTTCCCTATCCTAAAATATCCAAAAGAATTAGACCCTAACCCTACCCTACCCAATCTAACCCAAGACCCACTGGGTTTAGTATATTGAATTTATATTTTTAATGTATTTAATATATACTAAAAATATAATTTGACATACGATAACAAAAAATAATTTTTTCCATATTTAATTATTAAATTTAAATTAGTTAATCTTTATTTTCAATTTTTCATTTATTAACAAAGTTTATTCATTAGCAAAATTAATTTTATTAATGAAAAATGTTAAACTGTTACTATTGCTATTCCAATTTAATAACTTTATTAATTTTATTAATTAGTTTAATTTTTAATGAAGAAAATTATTTAGTTGTTACTGTTCATTCACATATTTGTAATTTCTATATATAAAAAGTTTATCATTAATATAAATTTGATTTTGGTATAAATAATTTTTAGGTTCATAAATTAATGATTTTCGGGATATAGGAGTTAGAAGGACCGTATTTGCATGGTATGTGTAATACTAAAATAGTTCTTCAAAAGCATTCATTTTGGCCAATTAGTTGGGCTCTATGGATTTGAGGTTGAACATCGATCATGGAAATTGGATACTCTTCAATTAATGAGATTAATTGAATTGAGTTGCTTAATTTAAAGAAGTTTAAACCAAAGTGAATATTTAATAATCCAAAGTCACAAGGAGTTGTGAACCCATGTCCAATGAATGGTAGAACCTAATGGGTCGCACACAAAAGCCAATAAAATTGCCTATTGAAGAAAGGTGAATTTTCTAAGAGTCAGAAAATTCATGACCCTTTTTGAGTAGGTGAAATTGTAGTCATTTTAACTTGATCAATTTAAATGTTAAATTGATCAAAATTAATTTAAAGGTTAAATTAAGATCAATTAATTAAGGATTAATTAATTGATGTCACAAAACTATCAATTGGTCTAAATTAATTTAAGGGTTGAGTTAATTTTGACTAGCTTAAAATGTTAAGTGTTTTGACTTAAAAGTTAAGTCAAACCATTATTAATTAAATTAAAGTATTCAATTTAATTAAGTTGGAGATATAATTTTTAGGAAAATTATTAATGAAGAGTTCATTTAATAAGAATAAGAATTAGAATTTAATTGTAAGACATTTCATTAGATGAAATTGGTGCTTTAATTAAATTCACTAATCACAAAGTTAGTTGGCCACCTAAGCAAGGGACACTTGGCATCACCACCTTGTGGGAGGTGTGTGACCACTCCTATATAGGTATAGTGAGGGTCTGCCATAGCATGCATGAGGTGAGCACATTTTGAATGATATTCTCCCAATAACATTATATAGTAAGAATCTATGTTGTTGGTCTCCCAACGCTCTCTACTTCTCCCTCCATCTTCCACCACAATATTCTCAGCCTTTCTCCCCTCATTCTCTGTAGATTTTTCAGCCTTTTTGTAGAGAATAGGCCATTAATTTTGTGTGTGGACATTTGCATTAGAGGCAATCTAGTTTGGTTGCTTTTTTCTCTTGACTGGAGCTATTTTTGGTAGCTAATTTTTTCCTATACTTGGAATACCTTTGGAGTTTTGATCAACCTGAAATTTGTACTATAGAGTATTTTCCCTATCCAAATTTGAATTTCATGCATGTTTTGATACTTGGGGAGTTTGTGTGGGCTAGCTTTTTCAGTGTTTTGTGAAAATATTTGGACTTTAGTGCCACATAAAACTACATGGTATGGGTAGACATTTTGGGTATAGGCAGGGTATTACCCTACTCATTTATAGGCCTAAGCCCATGTTTTGGCGGACTTCATGGTCAAGATGACTAAGTAAAACCCCGAGGTGAATAAAGAAACTTGCATGATACATGTTGATAGGTCGGCCACCTCCAAGCATAGTGAAGCAAGAATTTTCTTTAGAGGACCTAAATCTATGGAGCTCAAGTTCATGACAAAACTAGCCATTGGGGTAACTAATAACAAGGCTAAATATAAGCAATGATCACTGGATTGAAGGTAACAAAGTGCATAAACATAGAAAAGTTAAATGTTTACACTAACTTGTAGCTTGTGGGGTTTTAGATCGAAAGGACATTTGAGACCCGAGAGAAGTCCATGATAGAATACCTAAAAAAGGTAAAAGAACTCATGTCAAAGTTTGCATTCTGCTAAGTACATCAAATCCCTAAGAAGCAAAATGAGAAATTGGATACTTTAGCAAAGTTCAATAGCTTAACTAGGGGAACTCAAAGCTCACCTATAACCTTGTTAATAGCAGAACATTCTTCTAAAAAAGAAGTAATAATGCACACATAATTAGAGGGAACTTGGAAAGATGACTTGATCAAATACCTAACTGATAAGACTTTGCCAGAAGACCCCAAAGAGGTAATAAGGGTAGCCTTTCGTGCAAATTGATTTGCTATAATTGATGAGGAACTATATAAAATGACCATTGAATGGCCGTTGCTAAAATGTTTGAGACCTGAGAAGGCTCACTATGTAATAAGGGAAATCCATGAAGGGAACTATGAAAATCATTCAAGAGAGAGATCCTTGGCCCTTAAGACCCTTAACTGAGGTTATTTTTGGCCCACCATGAATCAAGATGCCACTACCTATGTTAAAAAATGCAAAAATGCCAGTTCTATGCCAATCTCCACCATCAACCAATCGTACCAATGGAGCTAATCTTTATATCCTATCCATTTGATCAATGGGGGATACATATATTAGTTCCCTTCCTACCGATAAATGCAAAAATGTGTAATAATAGCAGTGGAATATTTCAATAAGTGGGCAAACACAGAAGCATCAATTAAGGTCATCGAGAACAAAGTTATGAACTTTGTTTGGAGAAATATTTTATGTAGGCTTGGGATCCCAAGGGTTCTAATATATGATAATAAAACTCAGTTTCAAGGAAAAAGCATAACAAGTTAGTATTAGGAGTTAAAAATTAAGCAACATTTCACGTCTGTGGGGAACCTGAAGAAGAATGGCTAGACAAAGATGAGAAATTGTGACCTCTTAAAAAGCTACAAGGCTCACTTGGTTGAGGTAAAATGATGCTGGGCTAATGAGCTCCCAAGAGTTCTATGAGCACATCAAACTACTCCTAAGTCAACAACTAGCAAGACTCCTTATTGCTTGGTATATGGAGCAGAAGCCGTGATCTTTGCATAAATAGGTGCACCCACCAGATGGGTCATAGAGTATAATGCAGAAGTTAACAGTGAAGCACGAGAGTTTGAGCTAGACATGATTGAGGTAAAGAGAGACAGAGCTTATGTTAAGATCCAGGAATATAAAATAATTATAGCGAGGCACTACAACAAGAAAGTTTGGTAGAGGAACTTCCAAGTGCAAGATTGGTTTCTAAAAAGATTGAAATCCCAAAGCATGTTGGGAAGCTAGACCTGAATTAGGAAGGACACTACCAAGTTATCAAGATAACCAAACAAAGTTCATATAGGCTAAAAGATGCTAACAGGAATGAACTACCAACGTCATGGAATGTGTAGAATTTGAAAAAGTTCTATGCCTAGATTGAAGTTGATTTTATAAGAGCCAGTGTATGGCTAATACCCATTATGATGCATATTTAATTACCAAAACTTCATTTTCTATTTAATGTTGTTTATGTTTTCTCCCAGCTAACAATTTAAGAGATCACCAAAACATCGCATAAACTAAAGAGATCTCATAAGATTTGAGCAAGATTTTTACTCAAAGAGATTTCACAAGATCTGAGCAATATCTCAACTCAAGGAGATCCCACAAGATCTTAGCAAGACCTTAACTCAATGACATCTCACAAGATCTAACCAAGACCTCAACCCAAAGAGATCCCACGATCTAAGATCAAGATCTTGCAAGATCTAAGAAAGACCTCAATTCAAAGAGGTCTCACAAGATTTGAGCAAGATCTCAACTCGAGAAGATCCCACAAGATCTTACAAGATCTGAGCAAGATCTCAACTCAAAGAGATCTCACTAAAGGTTGGAATAGGCCAAGTATCCAAATATAAAACTACAAAAAGGCTAAATAAACTTGTCTACTCCATATACAAGGATGTAATCATGCTATTAATGTTGACTTAGATCTAAAAAAATACGTGGAATGCAAATATCCAAAGATAGAATGAGGATGGCATCGATGAACTCTTCACCTATTCAATCCGCACACTGCAGAATCTCACCAATATTAGACCACCTTTCTCAACTCAAAATTGGATGAAATTTTGTGGAGAACACCTCAACATACGGGATAAATAGCTGTAAAATTTTCAGCCCAATAAAATATCTGTAAGCCCTCCAAATCAGCCACCGAAAATAAAGGACAGTAATGGATCTTCAAGAACACAAGCTCCCCAAATGTTGACCGTCAAATGTATTAATCAACACACCTAAGGAAAGAATTAATCCACCTCTAATATGATATAAAATCAAAGGGAGAAGGAGAGGTAGAGGCAGTTGAGGAGAAATTGGAGAGGAAAAAGATTTGAAAGTGTGAAACTTCAACACATGAGTGAACCACACTTTTGGAGGGAAAATAGGAATCTAGCATACCATTCTCCTCATGGCCGGCCACCTCTCTATTCATAGAAAGGATGGTGTAATGCTAGTTGGCATCACACCCTCCTAAGGTAGTTGCCAACTTGCCAACAAATAGTGAATTTGAATTTCACTTGCATTTGAGTTTAATTTGTATCTACATTTCATCTCATAAAATGCAACGCAAATTAACTCTAAATAAATCATCAAATGAACTCCTTCATTTGAATTTCCATCCAAAACTAATTGCTCATTTTAATTAAATTAATTCTATAATTTAATTAATTAATTTGACTTAACTCTTTAAGTCAACTAACTTGACTCTCTAAGTAGAAGGTGTTAACTTAACTCTTTATGTTAGCATGATTAATTAATTGTCATATGATACCAATTAAATTAATATTTTAATTTAATTAGTCTAATTTTACTCCTTAAAATATTTTGATTAATTTAAAAATTAAATTAATCAAGCCAAAATGACCAAAAACTTAGTCAATGGATTTCTCTAAAAACCACTAAGGATAATTTTCTAACACCATAGAAAATTCCTTCCATCAAGTAGAACTTCTTATAGGCTTTTATGTGTGACCTATTAGGTTCATCCATTTACTGGATATAGGCTCACAACTCATTGTGATATTTTGAATATTAAAATATTCACATTAGTTTAAACTCCTTTAAACTAATAACTCTTTCAATTAATCGAAGAGTATCCAATCTCCATAGTTGATGTCTGGCAACAAGTCTATGGAGCCTAACTAATTGGATGAAATGAATATACTTTTAATGAACCATTATAGCTCTATGCTTGCCATGTAAACATGGTCCTTCCATGTCCTATCACTCAAAAGAGACCTAGGGCAAGATAAATGCCAGCTCCCTAATAGCCTCAATAACTATGTTTCTAATCTCAATATCTAATTTCCCTTTATGACCTCAACTTTGTAAAACTCCTTTTCCAAATTTTCATATTACCTTGGGCAAGGATATCTTGGAATCAATCACTATAGAATATATAGGAGATTCATTCATCTTTCACAACAACAAATAGATGAATCCCATCTTGGATCTCATAAACCTCCATGTCCAAGTAGCTCATACCCGATCTCAACCCAATTGACCTACTGTGTGGTTGAAGAAGAGTCAAGGTATGAGAACATAAACACAAGGTTACCATGTATCCTCAGGTCTGAGGATTAATTATATACACAGCATAAGTTGAAGAACTTGCCACTACCGACTTGCTGCTGCGGCTATCTAGTAGATTCTTTGAGCGGGTCTTCAATGAATTTATTCTCTAACAACACCCACTAGCATGTACCTATGTCTAAGATAGATTGCTCATAAAATGGAGCAATATCCAACTCCTTGGATTTATGTATTATTAGTGCAAGTCTATCTGAATCTTAGATGTCTAGCCTTTTAAGATTTTATGACTTAGAATGTATTAAGATCACGACCATGTAAAACTTATTTTATGATTACCACCTAATGCATGATCAAGTCTCGTAGTCTTGTATGATCACTTCAACCAAATACCTGTAAAGTAAAATAAGCATAAGACAAAGATGGATATTTTATTTGAATATTATTCAATCAAATTACATTGTAAGTAAAATAGTTTGCATGCCAATCTAATTAGTTGCGAGGCGCTATTCCAACACTCACAAGATTTGAGCAAGATCTCAACTTAAAAAGATCTCACAAGATCTGGGCAAAATTTTAACCCAAAGAGATCCTATGACATCTGAGATCAAGATCTTACAAGATCGGAGTGAGATCTTAATTTAAAGAGGTCTCACAATATATGAGCAAGATCATAATTCAAGGAGATTCCATTAGATTTAAGATAGATATCTTACAAGATCTAAGCAAGATCTTAACTCAAAGAGATCTCATTAGATCTCAGCAAGATCTCAACTTAATGAGATCTCACAAGATTTGATATCGAGATTTCACAAGACCAGAAGCAAGATCTCAACTAATAGAAACTCAATAGGATTTGAGTAAGATTTCACCTAAAAGAAGATATCAAGAGCTAAAAAACATTGTTAAATAAATATTAGTTGTGAATTGCAAATGAACCCACATACTTTATTAAATCAAATCTTGACTACAAGAGCAAATTTTGATTACACAAACCTAATGTTTCAAGCTCACAATACAAGAATGAAACATCTAAAAGGTCTCAAACTAAGATAAAAAAAGGGACCCAAAGGCCTAGAAAAAAATGAAAGAAAAAAAAATACAAAGCTAAGGGTTCATATCTCATAACGCCAAGCCCCCAATTGCAGCAGTAGTCCCATTAGTCTCCTTGGAACCTTTAGTAATTCCAAGAGCCTCGGTAAAGATCTCACCTTCTCTAGGTACTTTTGGAAGGACCTCGACCTCATCCTAAAAGGCAAATAAAGCTTCCTTAACATGAACAGTGGTGGGATAGTCTTTCATATCAACGTCCTTAAATAGATCAAGCTGGTTTATATCAAACCTCTCCATAATCCCTCCTAATTTCTTCAGTTAGGTATGACACTTTAAAAATCCCATAAAGGCATATTCTACTACCTTTTCCTCAATCAAAGATTCAAAGGTGCTAGATTTCTTGAAAGCTCAAGCTTTTTTCAATCTAGTATTCTAGATTACCTTCTATAACTTAGAAGAATTTTCAAAAGTATCTCAACCTTAGGCGCAGCCTTGCTCATATGATGCATTCTTTTTGAAAGCCAATAACTTCATCATTTTAGCCAGTTTTTGCTGTAACTCCTAAATCTTTTGGTTGCGATTTGCGAGCTCCTCTTTATGTGAAGCGAGCTCGTTGTTAATAAATTCCTAGGTTAACTTCAAGTTTTTCTTGAGCTCATTCTTGGCCTTTTTAAGCTCCATGACCTCCTTATCTTAGTTCAAGAAGTGATTCTTCCAATAAGCACATTGCAAAGTGATCTAGTGCATATAAGTGATCCCCTATAGAAATCTAAAGTTCAGAAAGCGATACTATAAAAGAACCCATACATATGCAAATTTGATGTTAAAACTTACTTGCATCATAGCGTGGGCACCATTTTCTTCTAATTTGGAAAAGTCAACTAGGGCGAGCCGAGCTTGGTCTTGGGTTATCAAGCACCCTTTGCAAAGCTCAAAAAAAGTCTCTCCAAATTGAGATTGAAGAATAAAGCTTTAGTCTATAATTTTCTAGTTTGGAATCAGAGCTGGGCTGGGAAAAATCACTAAAAAATTCTAAATTGATAATCTTGTAGCTCTTACATATGTCAACCAAGATTGCTTCACAGCGGGGCATGAATACCAATCTCATAGAAAGAGGCAAAGATGGGCTCAAGATCTAATCAAGCTCTCTTCTCCAAACAACTCCCACTAGAGCCCTCATTTTTTGACATTTTCTTCGAAGGACTTTGATTAGAATGGCTAGGGAAGGAGTGCTTATGGATCTTGTTCTTAGATGCTTGTACATTTTCCCCATGTCCCCTAAAGCATCCTTAGCTATGGAAGCCTGGTCAATAGGTGGATACATGACCTCAGGAACTTTGTTAATAGATTAACTCAAGATGAGAGGCAATGGTTGCTCCATCTCTATTAGCTAAATAAGCACACTTAAAGATAGGCTTGAGGTTAAGATATGAGTTGGAGAAAATGAGGCTGGCATAAGCCCAGAGGATAGGGCCTTAGCCATTAAAGCGTCCTTCTAAGGTTTCATCTTGTTGATGATGCACAAGTTCTAGTTCAACATGACAAAGGCAAAATAAAAGAAGTTAGACCTAGAAAAAAAATAGGAAGCATAAAAAAGAGAGAAAAATAAATAGCAAAAAAAGCTATTGTTAAGAGCTCTTTGAACTCAGATATTAGCAGTTGAGAGACGAACAATCTTGAGAACCTCTTCATTAAGAGCTCACCAGTTTTATACAATTATCAGTTAAGGTACATATGAAATCCTCTCCTCAAGAGACCTTATTTGACACAGATAGTTTAGGTTTACTGCACCTCCAATTAGGTCTAAACTACCATGGCAATTAGCAGGATCTTGAATGAAAAGGAATTGCTCCTTCCAATAACTTAGGAAAGTTGGGAAATTATCAAGAAATTTGCATATGGACCTCGCAGTAGGTAATAAAACCCATATTTCTTAGTCTGGGTTGAGGTTGTTATTAAGTAAAGAAACCAAAAATGAGTAAAGAAAGGCTCAACCCCAAAGTAAGTCATTATGATACAAAACAAAAAAAGGCAACAGATGTATCTTAATATGTTGGAAATTAATTAGGTTGGACAAATATCTAACCCTAGTAGAATTTTCTCGACGGGATCAAGAATTGGGAACTTTAGACTCTTTTCCAGCATGCTCACATGGAAAGTAATGCAGCTGTGGCACTCTGGAGATCCCAAAGTTACCATATTGTAACACTAACTCTCTCTAAGAGATTTTCCTTTCAAGAGCCAATGCTAAGACCAAACTAAAAAAATTAAAATGACAAATTGTATTAAAAGAAACAACTTATATATATTTCATTTTACACTAGCCTGAATGTTTCCTCTAGTTATAGATGAGCATACATATATTGGTACCTAAGATATAGCACTAAAGCTGCCATAGCTATAAGTTTTATTATGTATATACATAAACTTATTGATCTAGGTACATTTGGAATAAAACAAAAGACAATTTCTCTCTTCTTTATTCCTAAGTTCCTTTTTTAGGTACAACTAGTCTAGCCTCATCTATATAAAGAGAAGTATAAGCATGAGTTCGAATGGCTTAGTAAGGAGAGAGTTGCCTGTACAAAGCTTATACTGCAGTGAAAGATAATAGAGTGAGAATTGTGTATTAAGTACGAAGCAAGCATGCTAGGATAACTTGATTTCTGTAACAAGCTCTTGTAGTGAATGCTGTATATGTCAAATGCATATATATTTGAGATATCTTAAGTTTTGTATAAATTAGGAAATGTTTTAACAAAATCACTTATATAAGATCTTATCATATTAAAGGTATCATAATCATATCAAACCTTTTATATAACTCTTTCACTATCCCATACTAGCAAGGAAAATTTATATTTCATGTTCAAATTCAAGTGTATATAGGATTCTAAAGGTTGGTCTCACCACACTGGAGCATGTGGCACTTAGTTCTTTGTACTTCTTTTCATAAAGAATAAAATAGGATTTTTACCTCAAAATACAATTGATCAATGTCTAGTACTGAAATCTAGAGGTGCCAATGACGACAAATTCAAGAGGTGGCCCCCACTACACATACCCTTTCGACTAATGTAGCATTTTGTTCTGCCTAACACATACTTTGTGGTACCAACCAAATAAGATATTCAAAAGGGTCAATAATAAAACAAGTATAGCAAAAAGTGTCAAACTAGGGATTCCAGAGGTGGCCCCCACTACACACCTCATGTCAGCAAGTGTGGCACTTAATTCCCAATTCAATGAATAGGAAAAGGAGATTTATAATAATTAGAAAACACAAACCTTTTCAAGTTATAATTTATTTGAGTAACATAGTTTTGATTATAAAGAAACAAATGAGATAAGTGTTACTAACATGATCTTTAGATTAAAAAATAAGGAATGATTCAAGATTTCAAACACTCAAACTTACCGAGAAGATCAAACAACTATTATCATCATAAGTGAGGCATTTCAAGGAGTGCAAAAGTGTTATATGATTTTAAGAAGTAGTTATTAACAAATAACAGATGGAAACTAGGAAGGAGTAAAAGACCTCATGTATCAATGATCAAGGTGTTCTAGGAAACAAGAAATAGGTATATGATTCCAGAAAAATAATAACAAGTAACCGAATGAGATTGCAGAGGGACAAAAAAAACTCACATATCAATATTCAAGGTGTTTTTGCAAAAGGAATTACAGGTAACAAAATAAAAATTGAAAAGGAATAGAAATCCTCATCGATTCCTGTGATCAAGATTCTCCAACAACTTATATGCCTAATTACCTAAATCAAAATTCAATTATTATGGATTGTTCTTTTTGGTAATAATATTATCAAGGAATGAAAATAAAATTAGTTCACTTAAAATTCTATATACTATTTTAACTATTTTAGTTAGTATTTAATAATTCAAGTGATTATCTTTGAGCATATATATGGATATATATATATATAAAAGAGTGATCTTTTCTACTTATTAATTTTCAAATGAATCAAATATATCTTTAACACTTTTCTTATCACATTGTTCCAGAAATTATATAAAATCATTATATCATATTTAACAACAAAACTATAAGTCACTTATATTTAAATTAAAATTCAATCATCCAACATATCCTCAAAATCCAAACATTCATTTATACCTAACCACCGTTAACAAAAATAAAAAAAAATTTAAGTTATCAACATCATAATAGTACAAAATCTTCCCACTTCCAAAACTAGTATTGTGTATAGTCAACTAGGATAGTTTTCTTCAAAACTAAATTTTAACCAAGTTTGTCATGGTGATTTTTACCTGTAAACGGATTAGAACTCAATGAATTATCTAATTGTGACTTCAATTGGATGATCAAATGGGCTGATCTTTCCTAATTTCTAGTCAAAGTTGAGTTCTAACCCCAATCGTGTCCTAATGGTAGGTTGCCATTTTTACATAATTTAGGCTGGAATACCACACCAATTTCAATGAACCTTACTTCTGACCTTATCCACACTCATAGATCTTTCCATTCACTGTTTCCTTTTCTCATTTGAACTGCGGAATCTCCAGTTATAAGCAAGATAATATCACCTCTTATTCTGCCAACTTCTGCTTGTGTATAATAGTATCCATTTTGACAATAATTCAAGTGTGATTTGGACATAATTTCTGCAATACCATCCCTCAAGGCAATCTCTATAAACAATTCTTCCTAATGGTATATTTGCATGGTGATCAGGCAATAAGAAAGTTAGTTTTCGATCTTCTAAAAGTTTAAGTTTGGGCAATAGTTCTATTGGCTAGCCAGTTTCTTCTTGGTTTTGAGAGAAATTCCAGAGTTTAGGAGTGGAATTTTGGGGAATTTTTCTGAGGAATGTGATTCTTGATGAACTAAGGATGTTTTGGCTATAATTTGATGACTAATGACTGAGGATTTAGAGGGATAGTAACTAGGTTTCAGATAGCCTGTAGATAGAAGAGTATTTCTTGTGTGGAAATGGCAATGGGACCTGTCTATATATATATAGAAGTAAAATTTTTATTATTTGCTTAGGGAGGTCCTTGAATCTCTACTCTATTCTAATTTGACCCTGGACGTTTTATTGTAAGTTAGTCATTGATTTCTTGTCTTATTTAAATTGGCCTATAAAACTTTTATTATATACCTAATATATATACATATATATGTATAATGATGCTTTTGTACCTTAAATTATGTATGTTTTGCCTTATAACTTAGGTTATATGACTAAATTCATAGTGTAGATATATTTAAAGAATTTTAAGATCAAATTTTTTTATTAACTTGTTTAAGCTAAAATGTCATTAACTTAATTGGAGGGATAATTTTGTGAGATAGCCTAAGAATTTTAAATTCGAATTTTCTATAGTTACTAGATAAGCTTAATAATTTATTTATTATATTATTATTTTTAGGAAGAAAATTTACTTACAAGAAAAGATGAGATGCTTCAGTAGCCTTCTAGGGGGAAATGCATCCAATCCAATTTGTTAGGAAGTATTATTTCATAATTGAGAGGAATAAAAAACTTGGACCTAATTTCTAAGACTTCTAGAGCTCCAAGCTTTGGGACTATGACTAACCACTAGGAAGTGGCAAGGATATACTCTTTGGTCTCAGGATCCCATGATGGTTCTTCTACTAATAGAGAGGAAGGACTAGTTATGGGTGAACCCACTGTAAGATCAAGATCTTACAAATTGGCTGAAGATGGGATCAAAGTCAAACCCTAGGGAGGAAAGAACTAAAGTGAAGTCACATCCTCTAAGCTCGAGGATGGGGAAATGCTTTCATTCAATCCCAAATAACTAAAGTTAGGAGTTTTATCGAAAGAGGAACTCGAATTTGATCTCATTTTAATTAAATAAATAGACCTAAAAGGCTAAGATCTTGCCAGGAAGCTATGAGGCTTGAGATCAAAATCTAGGGAATGTTCTGAAGTAATAAGGGTAGAAAAAATGAAATGAAGTAATGGGGATATACTAGAGTATTTATAGATAAATGGATGTGATAGTTCGTCTCCCGAGGAAGCGTCAACGATCAAGATTTATAGCACTAGATCGGACGGCTAAGGATGTTCAACACCTACTTCCCATAGTATGTAGGTTCATTTCCCCAAGATGAGAAAGGAACCAATGCACATGAAAAGTACAGGAGTTAATGGTGATGATAATTAATGAAAACAGCAGAAAAGACTATTCTTCCCTTAGATTTTAGCTAAAATACCCTAAAATGATTGATTGTAGATCCATACATACAAGGATAAAATCTAAGGGAAGAATAGTCTATTGGGTCAACACTAGGTAGAACCTAACCCAATCTATTGGATCGCAAACTGTTGATCGATTGTAGATCTAATGAACAACAATTCACCACTTCGATCCATACATACAAGGATAATTAACACCTATAAAATGATGAAATTGCATACACCAGGTCACATGATCTTACACATTTTTTACTTGAGTTTTGAACTTTACCTTTGAGCTCTCATTTGTTCACCTCAACAACACACTAACTTAGGTATCGGAGAGCCTTAGAGGGTTTTTGGGTAAACTTATAAGCTCCTCAAAATATCTTATAAGATGTTTAAGAGTTTATAAGTTGATCAAAAGTGTTTGGTAATTTTTTTAAAAAAAGGCTTTATAAGATCCTAAAATAAGATGTTAGGAGCTTATAAGCTCTTTTTAAAAAAGTAAGAAAATCTTAACTTATTTTTAAAATCTTAACAAACTCCTTCATTTTTAACCATTTTAATTATAAAATTGCCATTATTAACATCTTATAAACTCCAAGATCTTATTTTATCCAAACACATCAACAACTTAATTTAAAAATAAGATCTAATATCTTATAAGCTCCAAAAACATCTTATAAGATGTAGGAGCTTATAAGATGTTTAAATCTTATAAAATGTTTAAAGTAAGTTTAGCCAAACACCCTCTTAGTTGAGGGCGATCTCAGTTAGCCTATCGTGTGTGCTCTTGTGATTAGGTCAAAAATCCAAATTACTAGTGGAGAGCGCGGTCTGGGTTAAGGTCGAGATCGAGAGCTGGGATTATTTGGGAAATTGAGTTTCAGATCTAGACCCAAAATCCCAAGCCACATCAATATCCTAACCTATAAAAGTAGAAATACTTTAATTCTTGTGAGAGAAGTTTTTATTAGATAAAAACTAGGAGATTGTGATTCGGAAAAAATAATAGAATAATTAAATGTATAATATTACTAGGGCGTAAAATCCAGATTTACCCAAGCTTCAGCTCCCTAACTTTTACTTTGCCTCTTCTCGAATTGAATTTCAGTTCATAACAGTGATTATGCATCCTTTTTTTTTTTTAAGAAAAGAAAAATGCGTCTTTTCTTTTTCCAAAAATAGCTGCTTACAAAAAGAAAATCACCTGAAAATTAAATTTCCAGGAATTGAGTACAACTATTTTATTTCTTCATAAATATTTTGGGAAAGTGTTTTCGTTCTTTTTATGCATGAAGCTCATTTGCGAAAATAAGAGTACAATCTCAATTAAAAATTTAACATTCTCAAATAGGTTAATATTTGTTTTAATTTTATCAACGTTAGATAGGACTTCTATACATCTCAATTTCAGTGCATTTCACTACAAGAAAAAAGAGATCTTGTTACACATTTTATCTTATAGTTTTATAAATTAAAGTCAAGCATAAGTATAATACTGTCACAATTTTAAAAAGGTGTTGGTTTAGGTATTGTTATTCATTTTGATATTTTTTTTTCTCTTAAAGAACATTTTCGTTTGGCTCAAAAATTGAATATAAAATAAAAAAATAAAAAATTTCCACCAAAGAGTTCATATAATTTCAGCTCCCCCGCCAAAACACCCTTCTAATTCGCAAATATCACTTCTCTTCGCCCATCTATCTCTCTGTTCGTCTTCTCTCTCTCATAATCCAGCCCCAATCCGATTTCTACTTTTGATTCTCACAAATCCATATAATACGCACTCCCTCTCCCTCTCTTTCTCAAGTTGATTATCTACTGAAAGTCATAGGTAATCTGCCGCGGTGACCTTTAGGAAGGGTTTTTAGAATATGCACGTCATTGACTGTCGCATGGTAAGTTTATGAATAATTTTTAGGTTTCTTATTTTGTTTTCCTTCTTATTCTTAATTTTTGCTTCCTTTTACAAATATTATATTGGGTATTTGAGTTTTTGTTTCTTCATTTTTTCGAGCTTGGAAGATTTCATTCTAAAGTTTTTATAGTTGTGAATTAAAATTAAAAAAGATACTAGAATGTTTGTTAATATAATACCTGTTGGCTGTTGGTGTTGAGCAAACAGATTTAAGGTATCTTTCAAACCTGCTCAGCTGAGTGCTAAGAGGAATGGCACAGGGTGGAACTTTCGCGCCCCTTGACTTAAAAAATTTATGACCGAGTACTGGGCTTCTAGCCACCGAGAAGATGACACCATTGCTGGATGTAGCATTCTTTGACAAATAAGGCGTAATATGAGGAAACCCAAAATCAGTAGCTGCAAGATTTCCAAAATATTCAACAAGTTAGTAGCAACAAAAATCATAATGAATATTAAACGAGTTACAATTGTTAGATTTTTCCTGGCTATAGCTATTTTTTTTAATATTGAAGTTGTATTCCATTATATTAGTTGTGGTAAAATGCATCATATTCTTGTACATGCATATCTGCAAAGTCGAAGTCAATAAGGCCATCGGACCAACGACTGGTAGGCCTACCAGGAAAAGTTTTGCCACAAGGCAAATGCGTGTGCAGCTGGAAGCGAAGGCCACCAAGGAAGAACTCGAATGGAGTCGCGGATGTCTGTTACCCCATCTCCAAAGTGACATAAATATTTCAAACGGACACTTGATATTTTGGGATGAAGCAGCACCAGCGAGAATAAATAGGAAAAAACATATGAGTTTCCATAGAATAAGAGCCAGAATATCCCATGATTACTCTCTTTTTTCCTTTCTTAAGCTTGGTCACTTGTAATTCCTTCTTCTGCCGGAACAACTAAAAGAATTGAAGACCAGTTGAAGCATGGCTATCTCATTACACAATGAATTTGACCATATTGTAGGTTGCCCCAGTTTTAGACTGGTAACTTCAACTAGTGAAAATTGTGTAGTTGAGATGTTATCTTGCAAGGTAAGCTTCGAATATTGAGACAAGAGTTTGTCATTATGACCATCAATTTGCTCGGTCAGACTGCTTTGCTGCTCAGTAGAATCAACAGTTTGTTTGCAATTTCTTCAATCTCTCAATGAGCAGAGGAGGAATGAAAACTTAGAGTAGAGGAATACTCCAAAGTTAAAGAATAATTTAGCCAAAATGGGTACTGTTCATTCTAATCATATATTGCTTATAAAACTTTTAGGGGTCTTTAAGGGGAACTTACAAAAGAGTGTGACCAATCAAGAAATGGAAAGTCAGCGTCCGTCCGTCCGTCCGTCTGATGAGTGCAAAGGGTTAATTGGTGGTGCTGTGAGTACTGCTGTCACATTCAAATATGCATATTAATATACTTAAAGTACTTAGAGGAAAAAAAAATTACTTAGAGACATGCATACATGTTTACAAACATATGCACTTGTTTGATATATATGAGAAAATGTGACTCTGGTCAAATTTTTCAGTATGTACTTTGAAGAGAACAAATGCTCATATATTTTTCAAGATCATAGTGCATTAGACCTTTTTAATTACACTGGTAGATATAATTTTTGTAAAGTTGATTTCTCTTTTTTTTTTTGGGTGATTATGTAACTTTTTGGATCATATTTAGTTACAGCCAATTACCTGACCTAGATCTTAATTTTTGATTAGCTTTAATTATGCCCATATCATTCCCTTTATAAATATTTGATGGAATCAATCTTTGGCTTGTAATAGTGGAAGGTTTTATTAATTATTAATATGTTTGGGCAACTGGCAGAATAGTTCATACTATTCACTTTAAATATAAATGATAAGATAAACTAGCTAGAAGCATAAATATTTTATCATCGTTCTCTAAATATTTGAATCTTTTGCTAGTTTTTCTGACAAAATCACGTCATGCAGCATAACAACACTCAATTGTTATACATATAATCATGAATTACTTAGATAGAAATAAATGCACCAAAATTTGCAATACATTACCCTCTCTGAAAGATAAACATTATGATAAGTCTTTAACTGTCACTTTGTAATTAAAATTCTGATTATGTTTGAAGGTTATATTGGTTTCAGAAAAACTAAAATTCTCCACCTCAATTTAAAAACAACAATATGAATAAGTTCAATATTAAGAAGAAATAGCATTCCATCATTCTATATTAATTAATATTTTTCAATTCTCCATAATTGCAATATTATGAGTTCACAGCGTAAGTTGTGTCAATCCTCTTTGCCTACATAATTGTAATTTATTAAAATCAACACGAATTTTCCTGAATATTGATTCTTCGGACGTAAATTAAAAGAGACGCACTTCTACGGTTTCTTGGAGTAATATAACTAAAATTTTTTCATTTGTATTATATGCATGTATATATTGATATTTTAATAAGTAATGACCTGCTATATTTTCTTCTTTGTTGTTGGCTTTTATTATATTATTCATTCAACACTTTTTCATATTTAATAATAACTTATAGAATTTTTTTTTCTCAATTAGTTTTTTTAGAGAATTATTTTTGTTTGTCCTTTTCAGCTTATAGCATTTGAATTGATAAATTAAATGATTGAAATTCATCCATATTTGAGACAATACCAGCATGAATAAGAGTTGGGCGAGTCTCTCCAGATCAAATAAAGTGTATTAGTAAGGAGCGGAACTTTTCTTGGATTTTGCTTTCTCAAATTCAGATGATGAAATAATATTATGTTCTTGTAGGAAGTGCAAAAATGGCTTGTACAGAGAATGTATTGTTGTCAAATGAAATTCGCTTTGGGAAGGGTTTCTAGATGGGTACAATAAATGGGTGCTCCATGGAGAGTTGCATACTACAGAAGGATTTATGCCTTGTTCATATGAGGGAGTAGATGCATCTAATGACATGTGTGAAATGCCATATGGTACATTTGGGATGCAAACAAAAGGCAATTCATTCAGAAGATATGCCAAGAACTAAAGTAGAAAAGCCTTGCAAAGAAGCAAATCAATCTTATAAGCTTTATGCAGGATGCTGAGTAGAAACTTTAACAGGTTTCAAAAAGTTTTCAAAACGTTTTGGAGGGATACTTCATTTACAATGATGTTGGATTTGTTGAAATAAGCATTTCTAGAGGGTGTGCAACTACAAAAAATTACAATGAGACTCATAAGATTATGAGAGATTTGGGATCGAACTACAAGAAAATTAATGCATGGCAAAATGATTGCATTTTATATTAGGGTGTGAATGAAAGCAAGATTGATCAAGTGTGTTACTTGTGATGAGTGACGTTGGATAACATCAACAACTGAAGGTGGATTGAATCCTATTAAACGTGGCGTTTTCCCTATAAACGTTAAGGAAAATAAAAAGGTTGTAGTGAAAAGTTGTTTGGCATTTTTCTTTAGAACCAAGATTGCAGAGACTATTTATGAATTCACATACTGCGTTCTTTATGAAGTGGCATAAAGAACACAACAAAGATGGTATCATAAAGCATCTAGCAAATTCTCTTGCTTGTCAAACTTTTGACTACAATTTTCCAGACTTTGCAAAGACCATAGCCATATCAAGTTGGATTTAGCATGTGATGGCTTCAAATCATTTAGAACCATGAATGTGGTCTATAGTACGTGGCTAGTAATCCTAATGTGATATTTTTAGACAATGCTTCATAGCCAATCAGATTAGCATGTAATGCTACTTCTTTTTTCAAACAATCTTGATTGAATGATATTACATATATATATGGCCATCTTCATCTTATGCATTTTATAATAATCTTCACATGCATTGGGTTAAAGCACTTAAATTATACAAGACTACAAAACTTGGTCACGTATATGATGATGATCATGGACCAAATCCCTATGGTCATGATTTTAAATATGTAGTAAATAGGTGCTCCATGGAGAGACATAACTTATAAGATTTCGATAGCGTTGGAGTATGTCACCCTATTTCATGGGTAATTCGTGTGCAAGACATAGATGCAAGTTAGTGAGTGCTTATTAGAGAACAAGTTCACTAAAGACTTGATTAGAGAATCCATGAGGAAGCCAAAGTAGCTTGTCAGTAATGATGAATTCTCTAGCATACAATAATGCATATAATTAGTCCTTTGACTTGAGACTCCATGGTAACCTTGTACTTATATCCTTGCACTTTGATTTTGCCCCAACCACTTAGCAGGTCACCTGAGACTTAGGTTGAGCACAAGCTACCTACATATGGAGGTTCATGAGTTTCAAGAAAAGATCCATTTGCTTGACATGAAGAACGAGTTGATTTCCTAGTTGTTCTATAATGACCAATTCCACAAAATTCTTATACAAGGCGGTATGAAAATTTCAAAAAAAAAGTTACCAAAGTTGAGGTCATAAATGGGAACCATACATCAATAATAGATGCATACTTATCAAAGCTATTAGCGAATTGACAAATATATTGCGCTAAGCTTCTTTGAAGAGATAGGAAATGAAAAGACCATATTTTCATGGTAATCATAAGTGGAAAAGTCCACACTAATTAATTCATCTAATTGGTTGAGCTCCATAATCTTATACTAGACAACAACTATGGAGATTAGGTACTTCCCAATTAATGAAGATTAATTGGAAAGTAATTAGTTTAAAGGAGTTTAAACTAATCAGAATATTTGATATTCAATAAATTGCAAAGAGTTGCGAGCTTGTGCCTAATTAATTGATGAACCTAATAAGCCATTCACAAAAGCCTTGGGCTTGGAGAATTTACTTAAAGAGTTAGATAATTGAATTGGTCAAGTTTGGAAGAAACCAATTGACTAATTCAAAATTGATCACAATAGCTTGATTAATTTAAGGGGGTTATATTAATCAATTAATTTAAAGAGTTAAATTAGTCTAATTAAATTAAATTATCTATTTAATTGGGCCATGTAATAAATTTAATTAGTAGGCTATGATAGCAAGGATAAGGGAAAAGTGGCCTTTCAAGCCCAATCACAAAAGCTTTCCTGAATGGCAGGGTTCTTCCCTTTATCTTAGGCAATCAAACTTTCAGTAAAGGGAGCCGCTAATCTTGCCCGATCTCTTTCACCTTATCATCAACTTAGTGGTTGAAGGAGTCTATGACCACACTTACCCTCTATGAAGAAGGGTCTGCTAAGGTTGACTAAGGGGTGTTGAAAATAGGATAGCAGAAAAAGGCAACCTAGTTTTTGTAGGTCAAATTGTGGCCACAAAACAACTAGAGTGGATGGCAGTAAGCTTTTGGTCTCTGGCTGACATGATCAATCTTCAACTTGTAAGCTAAAAAAGATCAATTAGAAACACATCAAAGTAGCATGAGAAATAATGAAGAGGAATAAAAGT
>JACGDI010004412.1:915193-950193 GCA_014898725.1 Jacaranda copaia
TTTATGTAATATATGTACATGTATTTATAGTTGAATGATGTGTATATGTGTATAAATATGTGTAATGATTTATATATCGTTGTAATAAAATAATGTGTAATTAATTTAATTGATGATTTATTATGAAATTTATATTTTTATTAATTTAAAATTAGCAAATGATGTATTACTTAGAAGAAAATACTTATTAATACATATTAATTATTTATGGAATTATAATTATATCTTAATTATAAAATATTGACTAATACCATAATTATGTCATAATTTTTAATATTGGCTTATATAAAAAATTAATTAATATAAACTAATTACTATGTATTAATTAAAATATAATTATTTAACTATTTATTATTTTTGCTTTATGTACAAATAAAACTTAATTATTGATTTATTTAATAATTTATATATGTAATACTTATAACAATTCATCAAGTTGAGACAATAAATAATTTTATACTATATGAAATGAAATCATCTTAAATTATTTATTAAATAAATAAACATAATATTTAACTGTACCTAAATGAAATATAAAACATAATTAATATACAAATAACAAGTATTTAAATAATTTAACTTAATTAATTTAATAGGTTATTTAATTACTTTAGCTCATTATTTAATAAATACATTGTTTAGTAAATAAATTACTTAGTAAACATTCAATTATTTTTACTTAAATTTAGATAATTTTCTTGATAATTATTTTAATTATATTAATATTAATTTATTAAACTTAATATATTACTAAATAATAACTAAATTTGTTATTATAATTTTAATTAGTTCTAAAGATTAATATTTAATGAAGATTAATTTTTTTGAAAAAGATTAATTTATTTATTAACCAAATTAAAACATCTTACATTATTTATTAAATGAATAAATGTAATATTTAATTAATACATTAAATATTAAATATAAATAAATGCATTATTTAATGAATAAGTAATTTAATTAATTTAATACATTTTCTAGTAAGTAAATTATTTAGTAATAATATAATAGTATTTAATTAAATTTAATTATTTTTTTGATAATTAATTTAATTAAATTTTTAAATATAAGTTTTAGAATTTTGTAGCTATTAAAATTATATTTTTATATAAATATGTATATATATCAGAATGAATGAAGTAAGATAGTAATAAATAAATGAGTGAAGTAAAAGATAAGTGACGGGGTAGGTGGGGGAAGGTGTGGTTTTAGGTTATAGGGTATTTTGATATTGTTTTGAGAGACATTTTTTGGGTATAAAATTGTAGTGTTTTGGAAAAATAATTGAAAAATGTGTGTACATTTTGGGGTTATTCTGGGAGTTGAAAATTATTCTAGGAAAATGCAAAAGAATAAGCCCTTACTTTTCTAAATTTTTTTTTCCATTGGAAGAAGAATTAGGGTTCAAGACTTTCCTACTAGGTTGGGCAATAATGTAATAGAAACCTGCATCTAATGTGGTGGTTAATTTGCTTAACAAAAGCATATGAAATAGGGAGGCAAAATTGGTGAAGGATGGCTATTGACAATAAGACCTCATTAGTATAATGAAAGCATATATATCAAGGAAAAAGAGTCTAGAACTAGTTAGGTTGAGCATACCCTCGATGCCAGTAAGAATGGCTCTGACCACCTGGGCTATGGGAAACCTCAATCAACATTACAAAGCAACATAGTGAACAACAAGGTAGTTCTCAAAGCTCGGTGCATTCTTTCGCGAGGCTCAGTTTGAACAATTTCGCATTCATAGGGATATAAAAAAGGCTTCGGGTATATTCGTGTTTGGCTATTTCTATGATCGACTTGGTTTCTGTATGGTAACACTCAATTTTATAAAAGGTTTATTTTTTAGCAAAAGTCAAGAGTCCCAACCTCTTAACCAGTGAGAGGAGTGCCTAACTAGAGCTGGTTGACCCCTCTACTTGCCTAGATGAGCCGATGTCAGGATGTTCAATCCTTTCACCTCATTAGCTAACACCTCCGTGAACTTTGCTTTGCTTGCCTCATCTCCCTCTATATTAACCTCAACATCACTTATTCAATTGGGGTCTGTGCTGTCAATACACTTAAACTCACGGGTATTAGGCTCATACTTGACCTAAACCCCTCTATCCCTATTAATTCTCTTGATTTCACTATCGCTTAATGAACTCATTGGAGAGTAGCAAAACAAGAAAAATGAGAAGAGGTAGAATATAAAGAGAGATAACAAAATTACCTAAGAAGTGTGGATCTAAGGATAAAGACATTTGGAACTTGATCTCAAGCTAGAGAGTCAACCTGATTTAGGAAGAATAGAGAGAATTTTGGAAACATGGAAAGCAAAAGTGACCTCCTGCAGAATTTATAATGCCTGCCCTAGGGCATGCAAACCATCATTGGCAATAAGCTATTGAAGCATTAATTAGCCAATTGTCAGTTATGAGGACCTTACACCTTCTAAAGGCATGATTGAATAACACTTTGAGTTCTCGACCTCAAACCATCGAGATTTGATGAGTGGCGAGACTAATGATATGCAAGTGAAAATTAACAATTGCCTTAACCTCCAAGATGGGCTTAAGGCATTAGGAATCCTCCCATTGATTTGAAGCAGGTGGAGGCAACTAGACCATTAAATTATGTATCGACCTCCAATGTGAGGAGTAGACTTGAAGATCAGATCATGTTTGCAAAGATTGAAGATCGAGGGTCGAGTCTAGATGATAGTATTAAATGTGAATCAAGGCTGACTTAAGGTAGAATCCACCTCAATTAATGTTGTCGCCTAAGAGCATCCTCTGTATATGCATAAGTGCAAGCCGCGCCACCTCCTACTACCTTGAAATATTGTCTGATAGAGTTACATCAAGTTGGTCTAGAATGTGAAAGACCATGTTTGCCCTTCAAATAGAGACATGAACATTACTAAAGGTGGGGTAGAAAGGTAAATTTAATCCCAATCATGGCCCCTATAAATAGTCGGATCAGAAACTTGACTCAAGTATGCACACCATTCCCACTTATTATTGCCTTTCTCTTTACTCCCGATACTTTACTAGCTTGGTAGTAACTTAAGCATCGGAGGATTTTAGACAAGGGCCACCTTGACAAGCCTAACGTTTGCTCTGTGTTGCAAATTGGCCTACTAGTTCAAGACTATCGACCATTCACCCTAGACAATTTCCCAGCATCACCCATATGCTAAAATCTACTTCATTACCAGCATCTTATGCAACATGCTTCATAGCATCCTCTGCATCATTCTCTTAGCAAAAGTAGTTACATAGGGGTTTTTTTTTTATATAAAAAATCTAAATATGTCGAGTATTTGATAACAAAATCAATACGATATAAGCAAACTAAATATATATATATATAAGACTAAAATAAGTGCAAAACAAACAAAATTGAGGAATATTCACCATTAGAACAAAAGATAATAAAATTTAATTCAAAAACTATCTCTGTCTTTGCAAATGGGGATGGAACTGAAAACTCTTTTAATTGGATATTCAAAAATGGTGGATAGCAGCTTGGAAAAAGAGAGCATGAAATAGCAAAGAGATGATTCGAAAGATGGAGAGAAAGTGGTAGGAAGGGGGCAGGGTGAATGAGTGTAAATGTGGGTGAAGATGAAATGTGTATGTGGAGAAATTAGTTTAGGTTCTTTTGTTTTTTTAATTTAACCTATGACTAGTTTTATCTTTTTTGTTTAAGTGGAGAACAAATTTAAAAATCAAATTTTATTTAAAGAGCACAGATCAAGAAAAAACAAATGGAGAATAAATGACCAAAAAAAAAACTTAAACTATTTTTTTTAATTAATTATTAAAAAATAATGTTAAAAACATTTGTAATTGAAATACTTGTACTCGATAAAATTGGAAAGATATGGACGAGATTAGCACGAGCCCTGCAAAAGGGTTACACTGGCGTAAGTCTCCCACATAATGTGGAAGATCAGGAGTTCGAACCTAAACGGGCTCCTGATGTGTGCGTGTGTATAAATAAAAAAAAAAAAGGATTACACAGAAATCGAGAAATTGTCCATCACAAAAACAGAGTAACGGAATCAGGTTTGCGGGCAAATAACTATTAACAATGGGCACAATTAATTATTAGACATTAGTGTGTAAACGTGGGCCAAGTGTCGATAGTAATACAAAGTGATCAATCTTAAATTATTACAAGAAAATAACGAAAGCGTCGTTTCGTCCGCCAGAATTTACTAATTCCCAGTGGCCAAAAAGTTGGACCAAATCCTTGAACAGCCAAACCCTACATATACATATACATATATATACACATACACATACACATACAAACAAAAACACGGTAAGAGACAGAACAAAGCTACAACACACATTCACAGCTTGCTCTGACTGCACCATCGTTAATGGCAGCGCCGGCGGCCTATTTTGTGGAAGAGGAAGAAGTCTGGAAGTGTCCCAAACATCCCTCCAAGAGGCGGCGCAACGGCGTCTGCCCCACTTGCCTCCGAGACCGCCTCGTCAGCCTCTGCCCCCACTGCGCTAACGTACGCCCCTGTCCCTGTGTCCCCACCTCTGCATCCTCGTCCTCTTCGTCCTCCTCTTCCTCCTCTTTCGGCCGTGTCCCCAATCTCATCGACGGCGAGCCTTCCCTCCGCCGCTCGCGATCCGTCGCAATCCCCTTCCTCCGCTCGAATACCGGCCGCGTTAAGATGCCATCGTTTCTGTCGGTTTTGAGGGGTAGCAAGACGTGGCGAAGCGAACAGGCCAAGGAGAAAAGCGAGGGCCTTAATCTTACTGGCAATAATAGCAAAAATGATGAGATTTTCGAGAGCAATGACAGAATTGAGAATTTCGCCAGGATGATTACGAGGTCGAGGTCCGTCAGCACGGGGATGACGGCGATGACGTCAGGTTTCGGGCCCGCTGATATCAGTTCTCCATCGGCGAAGAGGAAATTTTGGCATTTCCCGAGCCCGCTGAAGGTCTTTCGGAGTTCCAAGACCCCCAAGGTTGTTCAGGATCGATTGCCCTCGCGCGGCGGTTGATTCTTTTCCTTTGTTGTCCGAATTATTAACACGAGGAAGCAGGAAAGTAAAAATAACAATTATATCGAGTACTTGATTAACTAATTAATAATAAATATAGTGATTTTTTTTTCTTTTTTTATACTAGAAATATACATTTATATATATATATGTGTATATTTTGTGTATATATAAAAATGTGATTGTTGCATGGAAAATGTGTGGCATGTTGACTAATGTTTGTGTATGATGTTAAATTCAAGCACACCAACTATTTACAGTACTTAATTTAATTTCTAACTTAGACTAAATTGCTACTGTGTTTTGACGCTTATAACTCTACATGGAAAATGAGTGCAGTCAATTTTTCGAACTTTGATCGTGTTTACATTATTGAACTCTCTATTTGACAATCGTCAAATATAAATAATTGCTTAACTTTATTAAATAGAAATAAATATTTATAAAACGTATAACACCTCATTACGAGTAGTTTTCTTAAAATAAAAGAAAGAATGGATTAACACCATTTTATGTGTAGTTAAATTCAGGATCTCCAGAAGGTTCCTTATTTTAATATGATTATGTAAAAGGTAACATTGAGACAACTCGCATGTTCAATAAGTTAATTAGATTGATGTGCAAAATTATTGTATTTGTGACACAATTTTAATTGAATGATATTTATTAAAATGACCATCTTCATCTTATGCATTTAAGATTTTTTCACATACATTTGGTTAAAACCCCTAAATCATATAAGACCACAGGATTTGATCATATATATGATAGTGATCATAAAACAAATCTCTTAAGTAATAATTTTAAATATTCCAAGTCATAAAATCTTATGAGACATGACATCTAATATTTGGATAGACTTGCACTGGTGATGCATACTCCAAGAAGATGGATATTGCCTCGTTTCATGGGCAACTTATGTTAGACATAGATTCGTATTAGCAGGTGCTTGTTAAATAATAAGTTTACTAAAAACTTGCTTAGAGAATCTACGAGATAGCCGTAGTTACACGTCAGTAGTAGCAAATTCTCTAACTTGCAATAGTACATATAATTAGTCTTTTGACTTGAGGTTCCATAGTAACATTGTATTTAGGTCCTTATGCTTTGTTTTGCTCTGATCACATAGTAGGTTGCCCAAAGCTTAGTTTGGGTATAAGCTATCTAAGTATGAAGGTTGGTGAGTTGTAAGATGGGATCTATTTCGCTCATCTATGAAAAACAGGTTGATGTCCTATGTATTCAAAGATGATTGATTTCAAGAAATTTTTGCGCAATATGATATGACAATTTAAAAAAAGAATTTTCCAAATTTGATATCATAATGAAGAATCAAACATCAAGAATAGATATATAGTTATCGAGGCTATTGGGAAGCCGCTAAATATTTTGCCCCAGACCTTTTTCGAGAAATAGGAAGTAGAAGAAACATATTTGTATGGCAATCATAAGCAGTAATGGTTCACCCTCAATAAATTCATCAAATTGGTTGGATTCATAAGCTTATGTTAGATATCGACTTGAGAGATTGTGTACTCTTTAACTAATATATATTAAATGATAGAATGATTAGTTTAACAGAGTTTAAACTAGTTGGAATATTTGATATCCAATAAAGCACAAAAAATTGTAAGCTCATATCTAATTAATTAGTGAAGCTAAGGGATTACATACAAAAGCCTAGAACACTCTCACTTAATTGAAGAAATTATCTAAGGAGTTAGATAATTAAAATAATCAAGTTTATTGGAGAGAGAGAAATAGTTGACTAATTATTAGTTGGTTACTATAGCTTGATTAATTTTAATGTTAAATTAATCAAAATAATTTAATAAGTTAAATTAGCCAACTAAATTAAAGAATTAATTTAACTGGTGTAATATGATAATTTAAATAGTCAAAGTCAATTTAAAGAGTTAAGTTAATTTAATTAACTTAATTAACTTGTGAATCTAATTTTAGAGGATAAATTAAATGGAGTCCATTTAATATTAATAGGTTGGCATTTTAATTTAAGAAATTAAAATTGCAACTTGACTAGCCAAGTGGTATCATAGGTGGCAAAGTGGGAAAGGTGTAATAAAAGCTTCCAGGGGCTTACCTTACCCACACCTCAAAAGTTATACCAATACCTATATCTATACCTAGACTAATTAAAATAATGAGTATGAATAGGATTTATACCCATAAATTATTTATGTATTCATACCTAAAAATTACCAATTACCTTGTACTTAAATTTAACATATTAACCAACAAATTATCTATATTGAATTGAAATTCAATCTATACTAATAATAAACTTTTTACATATAAAAATTACAATATGTAAATAAATAGTAATAGTTAAATAGTTTTCTTCACTAAAAAGTAAACTAAATTAATAAAAATAATAAAGTTAATATATATATATATATATATATATAGTGCAATGGCAACAGTTATAGTTAAATAGTTTTCATTAATAAAACTAACAATATTAAAATTAATAGTACATAGAATAAACTTTGTTAATAAAAACTATGTTAATAAAATTAATTTTATTAATGAATATAACTTTGTTAATAAAATTTTTATTAATGAATGAAAAATTAAAAATAAATATGAAGTAAATTAATTTTAATGATTAAATTAAATTAAATGTAGATTTTTTTATTTTTTTGGGTATCATGTGCTAAATAATTTTTTTAGTATATTTTGAGAAAATTAATATATACATTAAAAATATAAGTCCAATAAACTAGACCCAATGGGTTTTGGGCTAAATAAGGTAGGTTAGGGTTACAATCCCATTTTTTTGGGTATGTTAGGATAAGGTAAACTATAGGATATTTTACTTGGGTACTTTAGGATACGGACTTGGATAAAGTGATATCCTACCTATTGACAGGCCTACTTCTACCTTGCACTATAAATACATCCCTCTCCCCTATTTGGCCGACCCCACTTATTCCAATTATTCTAGCTATATTTTTCCTCTATTTAAGTAGTGATCTTATGTATTGAAAGAAACAATCCCTAGATTCCTTCCAACAACTTTCTCTCTCCAATAATTCCCTCACACTTTCTCCTTCATCCTCCTCGTATCTCTAGATAATTGAGAGAGGATTGAGATTGTTCAAGTTGTGTGGACTTGCTTTAGAGGCTCAACGCCTGGTGACATTTTGATTGGTGAATCAAGTTAGTCTAAGAAAGTGGCCATTTTTGCTCTTTTCGGTGACTAGTAGTTTTGCATCTTGAGTTGTTGTTTTGCCACCATTTCAAGAACGACTTCAAGGAGGCTTTGGTAGCAAAAGTTGCTATGGCTACTGTCCTTTGGAGAAGAGTTGGAGTTCCTTGTAGGAAAGGTGAATTTCTCACTTGGAAGAAAGTTTCATTGTAAGAGCTTGTTAGTTGCCTTTCATTTTTGTGATTAAGGTAACATTCTCCAACCTTTTTAATCCATTAGCATGGAATAGATCCTTGGGTTGAGGATGTGTTGGTAATTTTTCCCTATTTTGCAAATTATTAAGAATTCCAACACCTCCTCTACTTTCACAATAAATCGTATAAAAATTTAATTTTGAAAATCATCAAAAATATGGCTATAGGATTAATCCTTAGACTTATACATGAGGTCTTGGGATCAAATTTTTGTCAAATGTGTAGCTATGTGTCTCAGTTTATATGATATGAGGGTTGTTATCTCATTATTAGCAGTGTTATTAGTCTATTATCCATAATTGTATTGTATTAATGGTTAATTGATATTAATGATGTAATTATCAATTTCAATTGGGAAAAAAAAGATTGATATTACAATATGGATAGGGAAACACAAACTATATAGTTGCCAACATTAAGGGATGATCGACTTTTTATTTATCATTTGATTATGCTATAATTTAGAAAGATGACTGACTACAAAAATTTGTGTGTCATCTCCTATGCCAACATGCTACATTTATGCTAAATATATTTGATTTTTAATCAAATACTTTTATAAGAAAATATTTAATATACGCATTATATATTCCAAAAAATAAAATAGAAGATGCAATGAAAAATGGAACAAAAGATTTAAACTGCCATTTAAATAGGATGATGAACTAGGGGACAACTACATATATTTGCAAGCTATAAGTTTTAATTTCTCGATGACTTAGGTACCCATTAAGCGCACTAGATATACAATCCGATTAGAGCATATATAGTTCACATGGAAAATCATTAATTTCTTCTAGGGATAGAGATGGCAATAATTGATGGTGATCGTTGAGTAGATTCAAAAAATAGAGAAGCTCATAGCCTTTCATCAAAGGGAAATATCATATCGTAGTTCTTTTTTCTTGCTCATTATATTGATTAGTAGAAAATTAATATTGAGTCCAAGAAGCTATTGCGTTAATAAATTGTAAATAAAGCACAACCAAAAAACATAATGAAATTGTGTAGTGATTATGGAGTAATGTGAATGACTTGTAATTTCACACATAGGAGTAACCAATTATATTATGTGTACGAATATTTATAATTGTATTGAATATGTTACATACCAAAATATATATTTCGCCTTCGCCAATTCATTTGACTTGATCCCTTTCCAAATTTAAATTTATTGCTTTTGTTTTAACTTTCCAATATCTAAAAATAATATTTCCTTTCTTGAAATGCAATAATTTTGTTTTAAAATTATCCTTCTTAATAATGTAACACCAGTAAATCTTCACAACAAAAGAATAGGAACAATATATTTGTTCACAACTACGTAGACTAAGCAATATAAATTTTTATTTTTGTCAGTAATAGTATTCACTAGTAGTAACAAAAATTATGCTTAAGTTGTCATTGTTAATTATTAATAATACATTTTGATTACCAATGAAAATAATCTTATCATTAATTATAATACTAAAGTTGGTAGTTTCATTGGCATGTCATTATATGTATATCTAGTTAGCTATCAATAGTGAAAAACCTTAGAACTATTAGTTTTTGTCAATATAATTAATTCAAGTTCTAGCAAAATAAAAATTAACATTGTTGATTTATAAGAATCATTAGTAATAAAAAATTAAAAGTTATAGTTACCTAATAAATTCATTATTTACAATTTTTACATTGCCACTTAATTTTTGTCACTATATTTATTTTTCTTTGAAATGCTTATTCATTGTTTCGTTTCTGATGGCATTTTTCAGAACAAATATTTTTAAGCCTAAAAACCCCTTTTCTTTGGAATAAAGTGAGGATATATTGAATCAAAAGATGAGTTACAATGTTTACATCATGAGGAAGATAGAACTTCCGTTACATCAAAACCTATTCATCTATCCAAATCAAAATGCTCAAAATGAACTTGGCACAAAATAAGAATTGGCCAGCAAAAAATGAGATTCTATACAAAATTATAGAAGATAAAATGACAAAAGACTGATTCTAGGCGCTCAAGTTTATGTGACCTTCCATAAAGGTATTCTGATGTAATTAGGGGCAAAATAGAGGTTCACTCAAAATAATCCATCTTGCAACTTGAGGTGTCCACAGTCTGCTATAGTAATGCTTTCATTTTTGCTAGAAATATAAGTTCAGTTTCAAAGATAAGCAAGTAGTAGTAGCTTTTAAGAACAGAGTAGCATAAACTTTTTAAGAATAGAGCAGTAGCAGCAGCATTATAAGAAGAACATCTCCTGAACATGGGATTGGAAGATGCAATAGATAACATGGGACTGGAATATGTAGTAGATAACATGGGATTGGGATCATAATCCAAAATAACATCATGTTTCAATGAACAAATTCAAAAAATCCATACATATATTCAGCAGAGAAAAGGCATGTTTGAGCAGTGAAATTCTCAATAGCAGGTAGCAAACGAGAAGCAAGGTTACCAGATTATGGAAACAAAGTCAATAGGAATGATTGCAACATCTCACAACCAACAAAAAATACCAAGAAAAGCATATGAACATTTATATAACTAGTTAAAGAACACAAGCTTGCTGAGTTGTGTGGCTACCTATACATCTATCTCCACAATGAGAAAATGATCTATCCAAAAAACTTTTTATAGTATTATGATCAAATTCCAAAACTTGTTCTACACATGACATCCAACAACCAACTTATTTTCGACAAGAATAACCATACAGCAAGCAGATTCCATCACTAATGTAATACTGACTAGTGTAGAGCCAAATTAAGCTAAAATACAACAATCCCATTAAACAAATCATCCCAATATAATTTCCTATGTCAACATCCAAAAAACTCAAAAACATTAGCACAAGTTGACCAGTTCTACACACATTTCATGCATAATGAAATTCTTTTTTCATTGTATTACCTATTCATGATCTACATAACTTCTGTGATCTTTATTGAAATACTTATTTAGCGTACACGTTATTTAGGGAGCATTTCAACTTCTTAAGCTTTAAAAAACTCACTGCTAGAATCTTTTTTTCCTATTAGCAAATAGGTAATATTACGATTGGATGTTACTTGCTATATCTCTTTCTTTGTCTGCTTTAGTTCCTGCATTTAGTTAGATTAAGATACTATTTTCATTTAGATAAACTTGCTGCATATGTTGTTTTACACTACAATTTTGCATGTTGTGGAAACTTGATTATTTTTATTCCACATTAGCAGCAGTCTTACCTTATGGAACTTGCTCAACTTCAAATCCTAGTTGTATTGCACATACAGACTAGAAAATATGCTACTGCACCTATATAAAAACACATCAACAATTCTATTCAAGTTTCATGCCACTTAATTAGCAAGAAACCACCTCAGCAACAACAATTTCCTAAATAATTAATCTTTTGTCCTAGTGCACTAGGAGACAAAATGAATATTCAATAAAACAAATGGAATCCAATTTCATTTAAGGTATGGATATCTAAATAAATATCATGTCAGACTCCACGAGAATTTCACAGGCACATTCATCAAAAAAAATTTCTAAAAGATAGGAAAATTCAAATAATAAGTTATGGCATATCTTATTAAAAAAAAAGAGTAGTTACATTTTTTTTAACTAAAAGAATACCCGGAAAGTACCTTGATCATTAATGACTATTTTCCACATCAATCAAAAAATAAGTATGTAAAAATCCTGCATTTCAACAAAAAAGTCACATGTGAAGGGGATAATTGAAACTAAAGATGTTGAAAATTAAAAAAAGTAATACCTTTAAAAATTGGGAAAGGACAACTTTCAGTTGATCTAATTACTCCAGGACGTACATTATAATCTACCCTTGTAAATTTTCCTTTCCAACGTCTTTCTCTTACAACATCCATGTCTTCTGTTTTTCTTATTCTCCAAACACTATTATATCACCGAACAAATAAACATCATACAATTTATTTAGGATGATATAACTTTATGCTTTAAACTAACATTAGGTTTATAAACATTTACCTGTACTACTATTAGGATTTGTATTTGATTTAGTCTAAGCCACTATCTTTGTCACTGATTTCAAGCTTTTCCTCAAAGTTACTATAGTTGACCAATATATCATCTTTTCATCAACATTATCTTCAATGGTATCAAAGTCCTCAAAATTATTTTCCAAGTTTTAGATTACATTGGTCTCAATAACTTTTGGTTCAACATCTTTTCTATCAAGTGATGTCAAACTATCTGTACTATCTTGGATTGGAATTGTGGGTCCTGAAGACTCATCTTCTTGATAGACATCATCATCCTCCTTATTATCTTCATCTTCTAGCTCCAAGGTATCAAACACATGTATATGTCAAAATTGCATTACTGTTCACCAATTCCTCCTTAATTTCATATCATAAATATAGAATACTTGCTTTAGTTGACTTGCAAGTACAAAAGGATCATCCTCATACCAAGTACGACTAATATTTATACTCGTAATTTTTCCATCAATTGGTATCGTGGACTTCTTAATGCCAAGATTAAACCATTCAGCCTTGAAAAGAACAACATGATTATCTTTAATATAATAAACTCAATGATGTCAATAACAATGCCATAAAACTCAATAACATTGTCACCATGGCAACCTTCAACCATAACACCACTGTTCTATGTTGTACAACTACTATCACGCTCCCTAGTATGGAATCTCTCTCCATTTTCAATACACTCTAGATACTTTTTCACAATAATATGAGGTCCACATACTTGTGCATATAATCCATAAGTCACTTCTTATGGATTATGATATTTCAAATGAGCTATCTACAAGATAAATAAAATTGCATTAGCCAACTTAAAATTCAAAACAAAAAAAATAAGTAAAAATTATTGAATTTTAAATTATTTCACTTACATGCTGCTTAAACCACCACAAAAATTATTCTTTGTGCCTCTTTTCTAAATTTGTTGGACTTTCTTGCTTAAGTATTTCTTTGTGTTCTTTAGATAGACAAAAATATACTATTATTTTAAATTTAAAGAATAAAAACCATATTATTTTTGTTCAATTATATCTTACTTACTCTTGAAATTGGATCACTTCATCACAATTACTTAAGTAATACCAACGAGATATATCTAGCTCATTCTTTGAAAGTTTAATATATTTTGTAGCCCCAAATGATCGTAAATTTTGTGAGAAAATAGACAACCTACCATCAACTTCCATATCAAAGTTTCTACTCTTCTTTGTTAAAATGAGTTTCTATTCCATCAAGATACATTGAGCAAAATGTCTAACATTCAATGACAATATAAGCTTTTGCAATTGATTTTTCTGGATGAACTTTATTTTGCACATAACCTTTCAATGTACCTAAAAACCTATCAAATAATATTATTGAACAAAAAAAAAATTTTAATTAAGCTATCTAGAGAAAAAAATAATATGTATATAAATCATATTTTGACATGAATTAAAATAATATTTTTGTCTTACCTCTCAATAGGATACATCCATTGGTACTAAACTGGCCCAGCTAGCATAGCTTCATAAGGTAGATGAATTGCAAAATACACCATAATATCAAGGAAAGCAAGTGGAAAAATCATTTCAAGCTTGCATAGTATCTCAGCAATGTCTTTTCCATTTTCTCAAGTTCATCTACTAGTAACTTCCTACAGCACAATCTCTAAAAGAAATCCCCTAACTCAAGCAATGTAGTATATATTTCTTTGCTCAAACATCCACAAATGCTAAATGGAAGCAATCTTTGTAAGAGAACAAGATAATCATGACTTTTCTAACCAACTAACTTAGCTTCAAAAACATTGACCCAACGAAATATATTAGAAGCATATCCATCCACAAATTTTTGTGACTTAAGAAAGTCATAAAAATCTTGGCATTCTTTCTCAGATATTATGTAAGATGCTTGTGGTACATCATATCTTCCATCATCTTATTTCTTTAAATGTAATTCCTTCCTTGCGTTCAGATCCTCTAAATCTTTGCTTACTTTGTATGTATCTTTTGTTTTCTTTTCTATGCTCAACAATGTCCCAAAAATACTATCACAAATATTTTTCTCAATGTGCATTATATCAATATTATGTGTCAAAAGTAATGTTTCCAAATATGGCAATTCAAAAAGAATGCTCTTTTTAGTCCAACTTCAATTATGTCTATCACGTTTATTTTCCTAAAACAAGGATGCTTTCCAAGTTTAATACGCTTTAAATGCATTGTTTGATGTAATACATCTTCACATGATAAAACCTTTAGTGCTACATTATTTTCTTCTTTTCCATTGAATTTGGTTTTATTCCTTTGCCATTTGTGGCCATGTGGCAAATATCAACGATGACCCATGTAACAAATTTTACTTCTCAATGTCTTTGACCATTTATATTTATTACAAATAGGGCATGCCATGTAACCTTTTGTTCTCCAACCAGATACACAACCATATGCAAGAAAATCATTAATCGTCCAAAAAAGAGAGCATACAATTGAAAGGTCTTTCCAGAAGATGCATCATATGTTTATATACCTTATTCCCATATAATTCTTTTAATTCATCAACTAATGGCTGTAAGTGTACATCAATGTCTTTTCCTAGTTGTTGAGCCCTGCGATGAGTAATGACATCATAGAATATGACTTCTTCATTCATTTCCAATGAGGCAGTTATAAGGAATGATAATTCCACATACTATAAGGATTACTCATAGTGCCAAATGGATCCATCAGTTGCCAAAGCAAGTCTAACATTACGGGAATCTTGTGCAAACCATGGACATTTCTTATCAAATTCTTTCCATGTCGGTATATTAGCTGGGTGTCTCAACTCTTCTTCATTATCTATTCACTTATCATAATGCCACTTCATATTAGATGTTATTTTTGATGACATAAACAATCTCTAAACCTTAGTGTTAAATAAATAATATTGTGGAGTTGAAGGGAATTCTCCGAAGAGAAAATGGATTATGGGAGGCCATCTAATTCTCCAGAAAGGATCAATTGAAACCCTCTAATGGTTTAGTTTTAAAGAACAGTAATGTAATATCTTCTAAGGGATTTTCTTTTCCTTTCCATCATTATCTTTCCACCTAGAAGTACTACAAACAAGATACTCTTGATAGTTTTCATAATGTTTCTATTATAATGCACAATCGAACTTGCATGCATGAATTACAATGTAGCCCAACCCCAAGTCATTTAATAAAATCTTTGCATTGAAGTATGATTTTAGAAAAGTTTCTCCATAAGGTAGAGCTTTCTTAAGTAGTCCTAACATCATGTCAAATGACTTATTACTCCATTATTATACACCTTTAAGTGGAGCAAATGCACAATGAAAGATAAAGTTGAGAACTTTGAGCAACCTAAATATAGCTCTTGTTTAGCCTTTTTTAGTAGCTCCGTAAATGTCATAGGTACATCTTCACATTCTATTTCATTTATGCTATTATGGCCTTTATCAAAATCATCAACATTGTCATAAAACTATCCAAGTTCAGCTAACAAGTCATTCACCCCATCTATATGGGTTTTATTGTCGCCCACATCATCACTATCACAATCATCACTTGGAATTCGATAGTTAGAGCATGCACCATGATAAATCCACCTAATGTATTTGGTGTCTATCCCCTGTATAAGTAGATGATCAAGAACAAATTTTTAGTTCATAACATAAGAGTTCAAGCAATGTGTACAGGTCACATTCTTGGCCAATGTGTCTTCCACAAACTTCATAAATGGTTTAACTCTTTGTATATACTAGCTATAAAATCTTCTTGCAGTCATCTAACCTTTGTCCATTATCTATAACCTATTTCATGACATATAAGGTACAATTTCATAAAAATGATTTAAAAAGAAAAATGCATGAATGCTAGAAGTTTAACTAATGAAAGCTAACCATCAACCACAAATTTAGATGGGGTAAAATATTAGAAACAAAATAATAAAAAAGAAAAATAATTATTAAGAGCTTGAATTTTTCAATTTACTCAACTTTTTGAAAAGTTAAAAAATAGTTTTTAGACGGAGAAGTAATAATTTACAGCTACTACACAAATACTCTCCCTTCTTTTGTTTTAGACCACAGAGATGATCAACTATTTTCGTCACTAAGAATAACATATTATATATTGTTAATAGTTTCTTAATTTTAATAATAAATTTTTTTCATAATTCTTGAAACCCTTTTTAATTTCTATTGTTTCCATGCGCATATACGGGCTAAAATTTCTATCTTCTGAAAAATGTTAGAATGCATAGTACATGGACCATTTAGTGAAATAAGGACAATCTACACATGTGACATCACTATGTTTTGCGTTCCAACTTATTATCAAGAATTTAGATTTGCATGCATATTTGGTGAAGTGCACAAGTGCCATCATTTAGCATGACTAAATTCAAATTTTGTCCTTGAATTTTTGCTAATAAGGAATGATGCCGAAAAGTATTTTATCCAAAACAACCTAAAACATTTGAATATCTTCATTTGGAGTAATATGAGCAAATCCAATAACATACCAAACAAACATTTATCAACTTGACTCCACCAAGTGGAAAACAAAGTACATCTAGAATTAGTTTATATTTATGTACTTTAAAGCAATAGGCTTTTAGCAAACTCTAAATTTAAGCCAGTTACAAATTTAAAATTTAAAATTATTATCTTATAGAACAACCTTGCCATAATCTCCATATAAAATTACTTGACCATGGAGTGCCAAGAAAAAATTCTTTAGTGCTAAACAAATATAATATCAGAATACCAAATATATCCAATATTTTATACATGAACTCCTAATATTAATTCACAACATACTTATAGTATGTTACACTTATACTCTAGTGTAATATATGATAAAAGTAAATTGCATGTTTCTATGCCCAATTTTAGTAGTTAGTAATCTTGGGCTAGCTCCATTGGATGAGTTGGATGGACGAGATTTATAAATTTCATGTACCATAGTTTCTTTTCAATTTTCTGGTCTAAACATTCTAGTGATGCTTTTTGGTTTCTTAGGTGGTTTCTTGGGTTCAGAATATCTATGTAAAACAAATATCTTAAATTATGTTCAATTCAAAGAGTAAATGATGTGAAACCAAATGATTCTAGTTAACAGTCTACAACTAATGGTCATTATCCAATTATATCCATATAGAAGTTCAATTAAGGTTAGTTATCTTTTACACAATGAATTTTGTGTGCCATGTTATTAAGTTACCTATGCTCATTTCTACCAAGTTGTATACTGATGAAGCTTGTTACCACGTAAAGCTTGTTTACTATGACCCCTTATGGTATTAAGAGCAAAACACAAATAAATTTACCACCTCATTTTAGTATTTAACTTAAGTTATACCATGGAGGTGTTGTTTTTGCTAGGGAAATACTATACTATACTATACTATATTTATCTTTTGCTATTAAGTCTAATTTAAAAAGATCAAAGTTTCTCAACTTAAACTATCTAGCTTTTACCATGGATGCACTGTTGGAGTAAGTACAAACTATGTGGTTGAATTCCTTGGCCATAAGAAATCTATCACAATAAATAAGCTCTTTTGGAACTGTTGTCTAGTTAAGATGGACTCCAGTGAAACCAGCATACTTGGAAAATGAAGAAACTTCAAGTGCAACCTGCAATCCAGTGAATGAGTAAATTGACAAACCCTTCTACAGCATTGCTATTCATGTAGGAAAGAGAGATGCTAAAAGGTTTTAAATTGCATTTATTTAGCATGACAAGCAAGATAACTAACCAATTTAAGGGCAACAATAAAACATTGATATAGGATTGTCTTCATGAACATGAATTCAATCGTCAAACAAGCAATCATATGTTGTTTCTCCAAAAAGAAATATGAATAAAAGCAAAAGGTTTTCTCATCAAGCTTTTAGAATTTCTGATAATGTCTTGACAACTAATTAAGGTTTCAACTCAAGGACGGAATACAAAGAAAAAATTGTTAGACAAGACTCAAGTTACATTATGTACTTTCCTCATTCTAAACACGAATCATATAATAAAAATCCCTCTACCAAATAAATATACATTGTTTTGTCAAACACAATAAATTATTTAACTAATCCAAATTTCTATAACCAAATAAATTTATAGTGTCGTAAAACATAATAAATTATCCAACTGATCCAAAAACATTTCTCTTTTTTTTTTGTTTTTCTTTTTACATTGTATGAACTACAAAAAACACAAAATTATAGCAATTGCAAGTAAAGCTTCCATATATTTTTATGAAGAACAAGAAAACCATGAATGCTAGATCATAACAAAACCCTATGATAACAATTTATAATACAAAATCAAAAAGGAGAAACGGGAATATTGAAAAAACACAAGATATATACAAAAAGAATATATATAAAAAATATAGAAGAATTTTATAGTAGGATAGAGTGAAGATTAGAGACAATAGTATCCAAGCATACCTCTTTGGCTTTAGGAATTTGAAAAATGGATCTCAAACGATCATCTGACACATACATAGCAAACTATACAAGCTTGGTTAGTTGTTATCTTGATGCAGCATAACCTGTAGGGTTATTTGAAGAAAAAAAAAATGATGTATGTCCAACGAATAATGGATAAATTCAGAAAGAAACTATTTTCTGGTATGCACCTCATGTATTTAGTATTTCCATAACTTTCTACCTTTTTCTGATGCTACCCAGTCTTGCTTCAACGGTGTATCTAACATTGCACTAGACTCTTATCTATTAAATTTCAAACTAACCAGTTTTCAAACAAACAAATTTGTTGTTGCACACACTAGACATCAAAATTCTAGCAATTAGAATTTAACCCCACAGCCAATTCCCGCAAAATATGACTCAAATTCTAGACTTGCAGAATTTGAGTGCAACATTTGCACCAAAATTGTCAGGAAGCTCAAACAAAGTGCTAAAAGCCAAAATTCTAAACCTATGACCAAGTCCCAAGTTCAGCAATTTTCCAGGAATAAAATTGACCAGGTATCAAAGCCCCCACTTCAACAAATTTCAGCAAAATTGAATATAAATATAAGTTGAAGCCAACATGCTTCGATTTTTATAGAGAAGGAAAATAAATTGAAGCCAAAATACTTCGATTTTTATACAGAGAAATAATACCTTGTAAATTTGTTTAGAGAATAAATAGCTTGCAATATTTGTTTGCAAAATTTGAAAGAATAAAATTAAAAACCCTAGCAATTTAGGGATGAAATAGTACATGTTTACCAGAAAATGGGATGATCATTGGAACAATGGTGGCAGCTTGGTAGATGGGAGACCTGGTGGCGTTGCGGTGGGGTGAAGAATTTGGGAAAGAAGGTTGGATTTTGGGGGTTTGGTAAAATAGAAGAAGAGGATGAATAAGTTAGTTTTCTTTCAAAAACTTGATGGAAGCTTTTAAATCCCTAATTATATTTTAAAAAACAATTTAAAACTCACTACTGTTCTCTCAAACCTTTTTTTCTCTTAGGGTTGATGAAATTTTGTGACCCTTTGTAGCGTTCGCGTGTGTGGAAAATTGTTTCACTAGTTTTGCTCATGTTAGCTTCACCAAAATTGATTGCCTTTGCTTGTGTTTTTGCCAAGCAATTAGCGTGTTTAATTTTCTTTGGCATGTCTGTGCATGCACAGTTATGAAAATTCTATGGGGTATATTAAGAAATTGTAAAAGGATATATCTAGATTCTACCTTTTTAATACAAAAGTTGTAATTTCTTTTATGTTATGAAAAAAAAAATCCAATATCAATATGTTTGTGTTTTTCATTTCAAAATGCACAAAAAGAAAAGATACAATTTTATGTGTCAGGCAATATTTGTTCAATAAGATTGAATTGAGAAATAAATTTATATTTTTATAAACATATCAAAACAAAAATATCAATATTAATTATATCTTTTATTTTTAACTTAATAAATAATTTTATACTTGAACCTTCGTATTGCTCATGGTCTATTCGTATATGTTGAAAATTATTGTATATAAACAATTAATATTAACATAAGGTAACATCAAAACTTATTTTTATAAAATATTTATCTAAGAAATACAAAACTTTTTATATAAAAATTATTTCTTCCATAATAATCTAAATTTTTGCTATAAATTGAAAAATGAATAATATAGTTTAAATAGAGGTCTACTCCTAATATAAATATATTTTTGTAAAATTATAAACATATATCCATAACTACATCAAATATAAATAGTTTTATTTGTGAAATAATTTTAAGATTTTATAATAAAATTTGAAAGTTAATTATTTTTCAAAATAAAAATTAACTCTTTTCTAGGTAATAAAAAATTATAAATGATTGATAAAAAAAAAAAAGAGAGAGAGATTTAGTCACCACATACACAATATATATTTAAACCCTTGCAATGAAGATATTTGATCTATTAAAAAACAGTAATGAATAAATTTGATATTGCTCATTTTATCATAAGTTACAATTCTGAAGATCCAAATAGTTTATTGTATTAAATTTAGGATATCTCAACTAATAATCCAAACAAGTAAACAAAATATTAAATGATAATAATATATTTTCTATACAATGAATCCTACACTTATTAATCACATTCAATCCTACCATTGCAAGCAAACAAGCCTTGATAGGATTGGATGTGATCTACACTTTATATATAGCACAATTTTGTACTAATCCAATTGTGCAATTTTGAATCTAATTGTGTAATGTTGGCCAAATGTCAAATTTTTAGAATTTTGAGTATTTTAATTCAATTAAAAGAATTTCATTAGTTGTTAATTATTATCTCTAATCAATATGATTGTATCTTATCTCTAATTTTCTTTTATCCAAAACTCAAAATATATTTGATAAGAGCTAGAAGTTTGAGAAATGAATAATTATAAATTAAATGATATATAGGAGCTCAATTTACCAAAATATTTAAAATTTAATTATTTATGCAATAATATTTTTTTTAGATATGTAAATATTTTAAGATAAAACTATATCTATAGTACTTTATAACAAATAATTTAATTTGAAGAATATTTCAAGTATAAAAAGTTACTTCCTGCAACAACTATAAACTCTAAACTTTATTTTTGTATTATTAATTAATTTAAATAATTTTAGTTTTTAGCAATATAATAATAGAGAACTCATTTTCAATTATTTGAATTAAGTTCTTTTATAAGGGACATATAATTGAAAATTTTAAAAGCTTGATAAATGACTACTTAAATAGCAATAATATCAAGGTTATATTTTCAATATATTTAGTTAAATAATTTTATATTTACATCACGTATATTTATTTTAATATTTTTGGTTGTAATAATTTATAAAAAATATTTTTGCATGGATTAATGATATCAGATCAAAAAGGTTTGACTGAAAGTAAGTATTCATTTAATTACTTCCATAATTTTATGTACTTATAAAAGTAACTTATATACAAGAGAGTGATATTTTATTTTGAATGTAATATTAAAAATTTACTTATTATTATATTCATGTACATAATATATGTTATTTGATAATTTCAAAAATAAAAAAATAATTGTACATATAAATAAATTTTACTTATCAAAATTATGAGAGATATTTTAATTTATAAAAATTGTATGTTATAAGCTACCTATTGAATTAGTTATCAAATAATAGCCTAATATAAGTTTTTTTTATAGATAAAGTACAAAGAAGTTACATATTTGCTTTAACAAAAAATACTTAACATTTAAAAATCTAAAATATCATGAAAAATTGTAACTATAACTTCCATCTTATTAAGAACTTATATAAAAAAATTATATTTTAAAAAAAATTAGTGACTTGCTTATCTCATCAAAATATTTTTATTTAATTAGTAATGGATTTTATTTTTTTTAAATATTTTTAATCACATGAAGTAAAATAAATATTAATATAAAGTAAATTATTGAATATTAAAGTTACGTTCGATGCATCACACCAAGCACATGCTAGTTTCTAAGTATATGATTCGTTATCTAAAAAATATATTATTATCATTTAATATTTTGTTTGCTCACTTGGATAATTAGTTGGGATATCGTAATCCTAGTACAATAAGTTGTTTGGATGCTTAGGATTGTGACTTATGATTAATATAAATATCAATTTTATCCATCGTCTTCTTCTTCTTCTTATTCTTCTTCTTCTTCTTTCTTTTTCTAAATAATTCAATTACATTCATTGAAAGGGCTTAGATATATCTTCTGTATGTAATGATTAAGTCTCTATTTTTATTTTTTCTTAATAGTTTGTAATTTATTATACCTAGAAAAGAATAATTTTTATTTTGAAAAAATAATTAACTAAAACTTTATAAAATCTTACTATTATTTCACAAATTAAACTATTTTTTTTCTAGCTATGCTTATGGATATTAGCTTGTAATTTTACAAAAATATGTTTATATTAATTTTATATTTATATTTGAAAATTTTTTTTTCAATTTTCCATTCTTAAAAAAAATGTAAGTTATCAAATCTTATTATCATGAAAGAAATAGTTTTCACATAAAAGGTTATATTTCTTAGATATATAGTTTTTAGACCCCAATCCGGCCTAAATCCTTCACATCATAATATTTATTTATTATAGGTATATTAATGTAATGTATATTTACATATGTATAAAAAAGGTGAATTTTTATGAAACAAATATTTTATGCATTGAATATGTATATATAAGTATAACAATGTTTGTGATTTATTTTTTAAAAACTAAAATATGCATATATAAGTATTTAAATGATTAATTCTTTGCTAATAATATTATTTTATCATATCTATATAAACTTCTCAAAAAACACAACAATTTCAACAAATCTTCTCTCAGATTACTATACTTTATGAACTTGACACACAGACTCATACTTGAAACCACCCACACAAGAAAATGTGGAACTGATGCTTTGTCTTCAATCTCATCTTGTCCGTTTGATGGAGATAATTAATGCAGGGTGCTTAAAGGACCATTTTGCCCCTAGGAACTAGTCAAAATACCTAAATAGGCTAAGATCCGCGTCCTTTAGTCGGGTCGGGTCATAACCCGGGTGAACCCAGACCCGACCCAATTTGGGTTATGATCTAAATTATGGGGCATTAATCAATAAGGAAACTAATGCTCAAGGATGCGCCACCTTGATCCACACAAGCAAGGATAGCTCGCTACTATAAAAAGGAAGGATTTGCATAGTTCCAGGTCATGTTGTCATTACTCATTGCACTTTACTTTGCTCATTCTTTACCTTGAACTCTTTGATTACCTTAACCACACTAACTTAGGCATCGAAGGGCTCTAGTTGAGAGTGATCTTAGCTAGCGTAATGTGTGCTCTTTCTGGTCAAGTTAGAGACCCCAAAATATCACTCATGTGAATCTGAGTTGAGATTGAGATTATGGGCAGGGCGAAACTTGGAAACACCTGGTCAAGGTTAAGGTCCTAGACTGGAGATGCATCAATTAGCCCCGTTTAACATCAATCTTTGACCCCATCTAAGTTTCAACAAAGATAATGAGTCCAAGTTAGGAATATTAGGAAAACTTAAGTAACAACTGATAAAGCATCATACTTAAATTTCTCCTAGTTATCATTTTGCATGACTTTCTTCTCTTATTTAACTTAATCCAACTACTAAATGATAATCCAAGCTACCAATTTATTCTATATGAGTGGCAACAATTATAGCGAAAGGAAACTGATTCCGATTCATTATATGAAATTATCAATGGATCAATTGCTCTAGTGTTACATAAAAAGATTTTTTAGATACATTCAATGGATTATCTGTAGTATACTTAAATCTAATTTGCTCCATATTCTACACTTGGAAAGATCAAGAAACAGAGGAGAAACTAAAAAATTCTCACCCTTTGGTATTTTGCTCTTCTAACTTTGACTTTACTGATTTAAACTACCAAGTAATGCTTAAGGACAAAACAGAAACATGGTGCATTCTAAAACAAAATAGAAACATCACATATGGTCAGCAAACTAGTCCATAAAATTGCTTTAGCATGAGATGGCTTAAAATTCAGCCTTTTTCTCCCATTGAAGCAAGGATCTGAAAGCCAACAGAATATCCAATATTATAGCAAAGCTAATGGGTTTGGAACTTTTCCATAATACCATTTCCATATATGACAGTAGGAATGCATTGTGTTACTCGTTGTAAAGTGACTCTTTTTGCACAGTTAACCTCAAATGTTAAGGAAAACAACTGAAACATATAGAAACAATTAACAACAAGTTTTCATCAAGCTAAGGGCCTTACATTAAAGTACTAGACAGTTTCAAGGCATGGTGCAAAGTTTATATATAAAAAACACAATAAGCAAAGCAGTCACTGCAACAAATTACACTTTACGTAACAAAAATTTTGGTAACAAAGGTAAAATTCATTACATATGTTAGATTCATTGTATCAAAATTGATTTTTTATTACAAATAACATTTTCTTGAGTAATAAAGTAAAAGTGTTGTTACCTTTAACTCAAATTCGTTACCTTAAATTTTTTATATTCATAACTAAATAATAATTCGTTACGAAAAATGTTATTTTGTTACATATAACATTTTTCGTCGCACAACAAGATATATTTTTGTAACAAAATTTGGTACATTTTGTAACAATAAAATATTTGTTACAAATAAAATATATTGTAACAAAGTTTTTAGTCACTAAACTTTAATTAACTTCCCTCCAAAATTCATTCCCTCCAAATATCAATTGTACACATATGATAACAATGATTTTCGTTACTAATTATAAATGAATATTAAATTAAATTTTAACTAATACATGTGGGTTGGGCTTTTGTTAAAGAAATGAACCTCACAATAATGTAAAGAATTTGTTAATTGGACTTAACCAATTTTTTAGTGAATTATTACTGAATTGGGTTTTATTTTCAAGAATGAGCTTGAAGAAATTTGAAGTGAATAATCCATTGGGTGGGCTAATTTCATTAAAATATTGGGATTTATAACTTTTTTGTGAATTATTCAATGAATTGGGAGTTTTCATTTGAGAAATAGATTTGACCAAATTTATAGTAAATTAAGTGGTGAATTAGGCTTCATTTTAAGAGTTGGTCTTGAACAAATTTGAAGTGAGGTAAATGATGAATCAACCTTTTTTCAAGGAATTGAGCTCTTTATTATTATTATTATTAATTGGGTTCACATTGATTCAAATAATTGATTACTTTGAGTTGACCAACTTATTTATTTATTTATTTTTTTACGAATTGAGCCTAACTTATATTTTAGTGAATTGGCAAATGGGCTCCATACTAATTTGAAGAATTTGTTAATTGCACTTTACCAACTTCCTTTTCATTAATTGAGCTTCAATAATTCTCCTAGTAAATTAGTGAATTGAATTTCAAAATGAATTGGATATGACATTAGCTTAAAGGATTGATATGAGTTCATCAATTTTTTAGTAAATTAATGTCATTTGGTAAATAATTGAGCTTGACATCAAATTGCAGAGTTGATTAATTGGGCTTTAGCAACTCCTTTTTTATTAAATTGGGCTTCACTAATTTTATAATGAATTGGTATCATAGGAGTGGCAATTTGGGTGGGTCGTGTGGGTTTAGGTTGGATTGAAGTAGGGGTATAACATTAATTTTCTCAGCCCTAATTTAACCCGACTTGATAACAACCTAAAAATGTTAAACACTAACCCAACCTGAATCGTATCAGGTCAAGTTCATGTCAACCTGATTTTTATTTGGTCAACTTGTCAACTCAAATCCACCCAATCTAACCTGTCAATCTGATTTAAAATAATTATTTCAAACATTTATTTTAATTTCAAACCCTACTGTGAAAATATATATATGAATGCACACACAAAATAACTTCTTTATATTTTATAAACCACGCACACTGCCTCCTCCATCCTATTTGTTGCCCATTTAATATAATTTTAATATAGAAAGATCAATTTACCCTTAATCATTTCACATATTTACAATTCAATTTCGATAACTTTTTATTATTGTATTTTATTATTTTCTTTTGTTCATTCTTTTCTTTTCTTTTTATTCTCAATTTTCTTTTCTTCCATTATTTCATATATTTCTCATTTTACACATATATATAAATTTATCATTATTTCTCATTTCTCATTATTTCATATATTCTCATTTTATAGGTATTTATAGATATAAATTTATCTATAAAATTTTAAATAATTTTTATTTTTATCTTTTTTCTTTGTAATTATTCATACATGTATACTTTCTTTTTTCAATTTATACTTATACTTATTAACATATATAATATATATACACATATATATGCATATATATAAATTTATAAATAAAATTTAAATTACATTTATTTTATCTATTTTTTCTATTTATTCATTCTTAAATAATATTTAATATTTATAAATATGTATATAATATAATTTTTTATTCATACTTATATACATATATATATATAAATTTCAATAAAATTTAAAGAAAATTCTTCATATATTTCTCATTTTATACATATATAAATTTATCATTATTTATCCTTTCTCATTATTTCATATTCTCTTATTTTATAGATATTTATATATAAAAATTTATCTAAAAAATTTTAAATAATTTTTGTTTTTATCTTTTTTCTTTCTAGTTATTCATGTATGTATATTGATTTTTTCTGTTTATACTTATTCACATATATAATATACACATATATAAATTTAAAAATAAAATTTAAATTACTTTTATTTTATCTATTTTTTCTATTTATTCATTTTGAATTAAATAATATTTAATATTTATAAAAATATATAAAATATAATTTTTTATTCATACTTATATACATATATATAAATTTTAATAAAATTTAAAGAAGATTCATCATGCCTTTCTCATTTTATACATATATATATATATATATTTATATATTTATCATTATTTCTCATTTCTCATTATTTCATATATTCTTATTTTATACATATGTATAAATTTATTTAATGAATTTGATGGCAATGCAATTTTGTTTCCCTACAACTTTGTATTCCCTCCAAAATTTGGTCCATAAAAAATATTAACAATTATTTTTATTATTAGTTTGACATAATAATTTAATTTGATTTCTTCCAAAAATTTGATTCCCACTAATAATAATGAATTCTCTTCATTTTTTCAATTCATCTAAATTTTAGCTCCATTTGTTTTTTGTATAAATAATTTATAGCAAACTTAATTTTCTTTTATCTTAGATTATATGATGAATTGACATATAATTTTTTAAAATTATTAAATAACTTTCTATTATAGTTAAAATAGTTAAATAACATGGAGTTATAAATTTTGGTGCTTAAGAATTTAATTTTTATTATAATTGATTACATTATTCTTTTAGAAAAATTCTCAAAACTCCTTAAAATATATAGTTAAAAGTTACATACCTGAATAGCAAAAGAAAAGAAAGAAATATAATTTATCATAATACTTAATAAAAAGAAAACATTCCCTAAAGTTAGGCCTGTTAATGTTACATTTCATTTTTTAATAGTTGTATTGGCCAGTTAAATATTTTTATAAATTATAGATATCTATATGTTAATTGTGCATATGTTTTATTATATAAATTGCTAAAATGAAGATAACTTTCGTGGTATAATATAAAATAAAAAATATTAACTTAAAGTATATTATTAAATGTAATGATTATTAATTTTCATAGATCTAAACAAGTTGTTCTTAAGAATTTGTTGGTCTATATATTATTTCTCCTTCAAAGAGGTGGGGTATTTATTTATATATTTATATGATATATATTATATATATAATTACATTGATATTATATATATCTATATGATAATTATATTGATATATAAAATTTTTAATTTTTCTACGAGAATTTTGTTATATATTTTAAAAAATATTTATTATTTTTTAAAATTGTTTTAATGGAAGTTGATTGGGCATTTCAAATTTTTTGAAATTTTTATAAATAAATTAAATTTTTGGGGTTGTTGGGTAATTAACATATTTTAATTTAATGATTTTGCCCAAACACTAATGAAAGTTGAGGTGTTGTCCCAAATGTGTTCAAAAATTTAGAGTTTTGATCATATAAGTGTCAACCTAAATATTATAAGTGCAATACCCTCTATCCAATTGAACCAAAAATGTAATTTTTCCAATATAACCAAACACTATGTTAGCAGAAAAAAGAAAAAAAAAAAAAGTAAAGGCTCCAATGAGATGGTAACAATTTCATTAGGCTAATTGCAATTTACCCCATGTGATTTGTGAAATAAGTATCAAACCCTCCTGCGAAAAAAAATAATAATAATAACTTCCTTATGTTTTATAAATCGTGCACACTGCCTCCCCTCCACATTTGTTGCCCATTTAACATATTTTTAATATAAAAAGACCAATTTACCCTTAATCATTTCACATATATACAATCAATTTAAATAACTTTTTATTATCATATTTTATTTTTTTATTTTTTTCTCTTTATTCTAATTTCTCTCTTCTTCCATTATTTCATTTATTTCTCATTTTATACATATATATAAATTTATCATTGATTATCATTTCTCATTATTTCATATATTCTCATTTTATACATATATATAAATTTATCTATAAAATTTTAAATAATTTTTATTTTTATCATTTTTATTTCTTGTTATTCATACATGTATACTTATTTTTTTTATTTATACTTATTCACATATATAATATACATATATATAAATTTATCAATAAAATTTAAATCACTTTTATCTTCATCTATTTTTTCTATTTATTCATTCTGAATTAAATAATATTTAATATTTATAAAAATATATATAATATAATTTTTTATTCATACTTATATACATATATAGTGTGTATATATACACCACAAGAAAATAGGTTAATCGCGGCATATATTTTGGAACGGTTTGTCTCAACCGCCTTAAAATATTAATTTAGCAGTGGTCAAGCAGCGATTTATCCAACCTACCATGGAATTCATAATAAATGATGGTGGTTAGTGTAACTGCTACTAAATGAGTAACTCCGCGCTGGATTTTCTAAACTGTTGCAATTAATAATATTGTTTCTTTTGCTTATTAAACTGCCCTTTATTTTTTACTTTAAAGGTTTTGTTCATACTTTTTTAATATATATATGTAATGCCAATTATTTTTAATAAATATTTTTTTATAAATTTCTAAAATAAAGTGTTTTATATTATAAGCTCTTCTACAAAATGTAAAGAGCCATTTACTTATTTTTAAAATTTGAATATACTCCTGTAATAATTTAGACCGTATGAATTTTAAGTTTTTATTGTATTCATACATTGCAAGGCTTATTTTAAAAGATAAAATTTGATATTTTTAAAAGCATAAAAGAATTTTATAATATCTTTTCACTAAAAACGTAGCCAAACACCCACTTAGTCTATATTTTTACTTGTCTGCTAATATTATATATTTTGATTAATAGAATAAATTATTATAGTATTTTCTTTACCCAATACTCACAATGCAAAAATATTGCTCCTTTACCTAATAATTTATATATACATATATGTAATAAATTGTTTTTACTTCATGCGGCTATATTATATAATTATGCCATACTTTCTATTTATTTTTTTTAGTTCACTATTTGATACTCTTATTTTATTTATTCAAATTACAATTACTATTTTATTTTTAAAAATAATAATATTATTCTAACATATCTAATAAACTAATTATGTCATATCATTAATTTTCAAAACTTATTTTTAATAGTGTAAAAAAATTCATACCTTTTATTCTTTCAACTAATATTTTTTATAATTCTATTTTATTTATATTAAGAACGAGGGGTATAAATGACATGAGACGATTTGCGAATAGTTCGAGTTCGTTAGTTAAATGAGCCAAACCAAGCTTAACAAGTATAAGTATCTATACACATATTTATATTAACAAAGATTAGTTGTAGCCAAGTTGGTAAGGTGCCTGCTCTAGGCCACAACAAGTGAGGGTTCAAGTCTCCATTCCATCAAATTTTTGAATTTTCATTTCTAGTGGGCGGGCAGGTCTAATGGGCATGCTGCAGTGGGGCTCATGCTCATGGAATAGGGTGGGGTAGCTCCATTTTCAGGGGGTGAGGGGGCGCATCGTGAGTTGGGTGACTCCATTTCCAATGGGTGAGTAGGGCGAGCGTGTTGGTCAGGCACATGCACGTGGGGAGAGTGGGGCGGGCCATGTGTTAAATATAACAAAATTTTTACACTCTTTCACAATGAAACTCTTAGTTATCTATTCAATTAGTAATGAAATACTTATTTTTGAATTAAAATATTATCTAACTATTTGTAACAAAATCTTTAGTTACATAAACTATTTGTAACTATGCTTAATTAAATATATAATATCATTGTATTGTGCATTGGTAACGAAAAAATAAAATGCAGCAAAATTGTCAATATTTTAGTCACTAAATATTTCGTTACGTTATAAAAATCTGTTGTAACTAATATACTTTTTTGTTACTAATATCATATTTTTGGTAACGATACATTTTGTCGCCATAAGTCCAACATTCATAACGGACTGTAAATTTTGTTACTAAGACTTTTTGCGACGGGCTTTAGAGCACTAAACTTAAGTAACAAAAAATTCATTATCAATATTTTGGGTAACGAATTTCAGCATTATGGTAACAAAATTATTCGTTAATAAAACTATAATTTGTTGTAGTGAGTTGCAGGCCTATATCCACAAAGAAATAGCAAGTTTTTTCAATCTAACACTACAATATTCTATACACCTAAAATGTAATAGAACAAGAAAGTGTTAAGCCTTGACTTCTTCTTTCACCCCAACACATCATTCCCAATTTGCATAATAAGTACAATACAATTTGCAAGTGAAATTAGAAATTTCAAAAAATATGGAAAAAAAAAGGATATAATTATTTGGTACTTTACCATTAGTTAAGGCTAGTTGTAGGTTGTTGAGAATCCAATAATTTTTGAAGGAGACGACCATGTTGTTCAAGAATTATTTTCATGCTACTTACTTCCTCCTTAAGTGTGACATTTTCCCTCTTTTTCTCCTTTAGTGCTTCTTGAATCATTTTTATAATAGAACGTGACCCAGATTGTTTTGGTTTAGGACCATATCCAGGCCCAACAATGCAATATCTCTTTCCAAGAATACTATTAGCAATTTCATCAGTATCAACTTTCTCACCTGATGATCCAAGCTTAATTCTATAGCGTTCTATTTCCACCTATAAATTTTATAAAATAGATGAAGAAAGAAATACACCATGTACTTAAATATTGGCAAAACTTTTAACACACACACTTTAATGAAAATAACCCAATGCATTCAACATATCAATATGTTTACTTACATAATGTGCTTCAGATTGCGAACTAGCCCATCCTTTTCCTTTATTATAGTGACTTTGTTTATAAAATTGAATTCTATCAACCTCCTTGCCATCAAATTCTACTTCTTGACTCTGTAAAAGATATTTTGATTATATCAAAACTATTTTCTCCATATATATATATTACATTATTAATAAACATAAAATATACTTACAAGCATATGACAAGCTACTACAAAGGATCTGGATCCTTGATTATGGTTTGTGTTCGTCATTGATTTATTCTACTCATTTATGTTGCATCTCTCATATAAAAATTATTGTAATAATTATTAAAAAATATAAATATTAAATTTTTTTATTTTCATTAAGAAGCAACAAACTTGATATTTCAAATCACTGAAAAGAGTCGTGCACAATAATTCTCAATTCTCTTGAGTTAATCCTCCATAAGCTGGCTTATTTTGTATAGCTTACTGAAGAAAACTTCTTAGAATGTTTATTCAAGTTATGGCATTGGTGTCTACTTTAGTGCTTCAATATATCCATCACATTTTCTACGGTCTCCTCATCTGGATTATCAGTAGTCAAATTCATCTGTAGTAATAGGAAATGAAATAATATCAGTATAAATTAATAACATTATCAATATTATAAAAAAATTAAAGTAATGAAATTAAGATAAAATAGTAAATATGTAAGTAATATATTAATGTCAAGTTGATCCAAAGCCATCAGTAATTCAAAATTCTTGATATTCTTCCACTTCATAGGAATCGGCATTGACTCTCGAGATAGTTGTCCAAGTTCAATAGATAACTTTGTAGACTCAACATTATCAACCGACCTACCTTGTATAGGATCATTAAGGACACTAACTTTGCTTATTCTTTTTGTTTGGCTTGCGAAGAGCTATTCCTCGAGTGCATCCTCAAACATTTTTGTTTATGTTACAAGCTACACTAACAAAAAGTTACGCAGATTATTTGAGATAAGTGTAAATTTTACTTAAAAACTACCATTATTTCCTGTAAATATCACTTGCGTTACTACTAGAGTCTTGTGGAATAGCAGCATCTTGTTCCATGGGAGTTGATGATCCTTGAGGAGATGATGCCATAGGTAATGAAACAACTAGACTTGAAGCCCTGTTTGATGATGCGTTACCATGATTGTGAGTTGTATTAACCATTATTCAACTCGGTATTGTTGCCATATCACAATAAGCAACTGCAAGAGAGGTGGATGGATATGATAAATTTGCCATCAACTTAAGAATCTTAAAATGCAAAAACTTGCACTATTATTCAATCATTAACAAGATGCTAGATAGAGGCCGAAATACAGTCTAATTTTGCTGCATTGTTGGGCAAAAATGCAGAATACAGGACCAACAATGTAGCTACTTAATTTTATGTTGAGATACAACAAATCAATAGTGAAATAGAAGATTTTTAGGTTTTAGCCTCCACATACATGATGGTGCATATTTTGTATCCAAAAATAGAATAAAAATTAAAATATCAAGCTATGGATTACCAGTAACAAGAAAAATAGTTTCCAACCTCTACAGCTAACTCTTGAATTAATAGGGCCACAACAACAACTCTTTAAATGAATCACATATTTCAGCAAAGAAAAGTTTAACAATTTGATATCCAGCCTTATGGTTCTCGAGTTGATTAATTAAATAATATAATTTAAGAATAACAGAAAAGTAATTGAAATAGAACTAAGAATCCAATTAAACTAACAAACCTTAGTTTGACATGCATATGGATTTCCAAAGTCCCAAGCAATTTTAACTTCGCAACTTAGGTTTATCTGGAAATTAAGAAAAAAACCACATCTATACTATTATATATAGCACAATTTTGTACTTATCTAATCGTGCAATTTTGATTCTAATTGTGCAAATTTTTGCCAAATGTCAAATTTTTAGAATTTTGAGTATTTTAATTTAATTAAAAAATTTATTAGTTGTTAATTACTATTTGTAACCAATATAATTGTATCTTATTTACAATATTCTTTAATCCAAAATTCAAAATGCATTTGATAATATTTCATAACTTTTATCTGATACAGGATTTGATATTATTTATATGATATTATATGGATTGATGAGATAATATCAAAGATGTTTAGATGTATTAAAACTCATATACTTTATATACCTAAATACAATTTAAGGAACGAAAACACATCCATGTCTCAAATAACTCTTTCTCAATCTTCGAGTTTCACATCTTGAAGAAGAGAAATTACCAAATATCTCCATAAGAATTTTTCTATTTAAGTAAAGAAAAAGATATTGCTATTTGTTATATTCTTCCATTGATTTTGTTGCTGAGGTCTTAATTGTATGTTTTGTTCGTTATATGAAATTAATTGACTTTAGGTACTAATATAATTCATATGCAAGATAAAGGGAAATACTGAGAAGGGAATAGATTAAAAAAAAAACATTGAGTATTTGCAATTGGTTTACATCAGAATCATGAGATTAGTTCTTTTTTTTTATTATTCAAAGATATTACCTTTTGACATATTTAATTTATGAACTTTGTGGAGTAGACAAATTTACTAAATTATAATAGTATTTTTTTTATTAATTAAACATCATATTTAGTAATGTTCCTCCACTTTATGATTATTCAATTTATTATAATAATAGAAAAAGGTGTTTAAATATTAATATATGTCAACAAGTGGGGGAATTGTTTGTATATATCAAGGAAACTTGGTGATTCTAACCAAATTTTGACAAAAGATATTTACTTGAGTATATGTGACTAAGGATGATGAACAGTAGCAAGCAAGCAGATTTTTTTATCCTTAGAACTAATTTAAGCATACTTTATTTTTATTTATTTAAAAAAGTGTGAAATTTCTATTTATATTTTTGAATATATTAATTTAACTTTAAATATAATTATAACTAACATCTACCCAGTGGCGATGATCCGAAAATGATTTTAATGTTGAAATACTTTTAAAATAATCTTAATATATAATATATATTTTTGAAATAAAATAAATAATTCTAATATTGAATGTATAATTTTGAAAAAAAATTATTTCAATGCATTGCATCGAGAACATGCTAGTTTATATATAACCAAAATTAACAATATAATTTACACAATCAAGATATAAACATAAATAACCTAAAAAACTTGTAACTTGTAAGTG
>JACGDI010004412.1:950392-1036277 GCA_014898725.1 Jacaranda copaia
CTTTGACTAGGGTTGTACATTCAGTTTTAGCCAACTTCAGTTGGTTAACCGAAAAAATTAATTTTTTCAAATACAAAATCGAAACTGAATCAAATCGAACCTACGGTTCGTTTTTAACCGAACAAGACCAATTCAGTTTCAATTTTAACTAAAACCAAACCAACCACAATTGATTCAGTTAAGTTTCAGTTAAGCAAAATCAAACTGGTCTTGCTCGGTTAAACCAGTTCAATTTTAGTTAACTAAAATCGAACTAGTATTATTTTCTATTTGTTGACCAAAATATGTGATAAAAACTTGTTTGATAAAAATATATTTGATTTTAGCTTTAGGTAAAAAAATTTGAATTGAATTAGTTATTTTTATAATACTAAAAATTTTATTTGATAGAAATAGAATTAAGTTTGAAATTTTGAATGTTGGATAATAAATTTTTATATTTTGGTGAAAATTTCGAATATGCAAATGCCAAATAATATCTTCAATGCCAAATTAAAGACTTCTGCTTCAAATGTTGATCTAATTATGTCATTTCCACAAGATAGTATAAAATGTCATCTCCAACAAAATATATTCTCTAGAAAAGTTTGGCTTCAATTTAAATTAGTGGTCTTGTACTATAGTATTTCTTTTGCTTTGTTTTTTACTTTTTGGTCTTATTGAGATTCGTGTTTATGAATTATGAGCTAATTTTAGGCTTTTAGTAGTCAATTCTTCTTTAATTTCTTTTCTAAAGCGTATGTTATTTGATGCCATAGTAAAACAACATATTTCCTTAAAGACTTCTACTTTAAATGAACTTCCTAAGTAAATATCTCATCCTCTAGACAATTAAAGCCCAAATTTCAAATAGGCATAAGCCAAGTGCTAAAATTATAGTATAATGATGAATGATCACAATTCACATCCACACAAAATCAAAATGATTCAAGTTTCAAATAGTAAATTCAAACTTTAAATTACATTCAATTCTATATAAATGATTTGCTTGAAAAGTTGAAAGTTGAAGGGCTTCAAGCTTTCAGTCCACCAAATCCACCCTTGTCCTTCATTCTTAATTCCAATAAAAAGAACATAACAATATAAGAGATAGCATTATAAAAGATTTATTATACAAAGAAAAAATAGAGAAATAATATGCATAAATAAGTGACTTATGTACCTAATGATATCCATCCATCATAAACCAATTACCATAGAATTTGCACCAATACTTGAAACCACATCTAGAAATACAAATTGAACAATCAAAAATATAAAAACTAGTAAGTACAAAAAACATGGATGTATTATCATAAAAATAATAATTAAATAATAATTTTTAGAACCATAATATATGAATTTAATGCAAACCTTCTTCCAGTCTTTCACTTGGACATTAATCTTCCTCAACAGGTGGCTTTGAAGGTGCATTGTAAATCCAATCTTGAGTACAAATGAGAGCTTAAGTCATTCTTGGAGTTAAAAGGCTCTAAAGTCATCAATCACCTGACCCAAGGTACTAAAGGTAGATTCAGAAGCAATAGTAGTAATAGGCATAGCAAATAAATCACAAGCCAACATCGCTAAGGGAAATTGGTGGGCATTCTTCTTCTACCATCCAAGAATCAAAGTCAGGCACATTTTTCTCTTTTTTGTTGCTCAAATATGTATCAAGCTTTGATTGATTTTCTAAATCTCCCTCCTCATCTATACATAATTTACGGTACGCCACCAATCTAAAATCCCTTGCCACCTTATTTCTATCAATACTAGAATCAAGTGGACCATTACTATTTTTGGAAAGACTGTAACCCTGTTTCTGAAGATGTTTTTGTAGTACTATATATTCTTTTATACTTTTCAAAAATTTCTTGAAGAGCTTTGCTAACTTGATCACACATTTCTTTTCCCAATTGACTCTCATAAATATGAGTAAGAGTGAAGAAAATATATTTCAACTTATGTCGAGGATCAAGAGCCATGGCCATGAATAATAACATATTCATTTTCATAGGATCTCCCTAATACTTATCAAACTTTGCTTTCATTTCTTTTGCTACTTCTAACAACTCATAATCATCACCTTCCTCCTACTCTTTCATCAAAACATCAATATCACTAATCTCATCCATAAAAACATTAGAAGTCACAAACTTTGAGCCAAAAATTCTTACAATAATTTCATAAAAGTGTTTCAACACTTTCACCTATCTATTAATCATATACCAATCATCATTTGTGGGAAGCCCTACCTTACCATAAGGTCCTTGAGGACCAAAGTCAACAAAAAATTCTTTTTCACATATTTCATACTTATCAAACACACCTAAAAAAGCAAAGCAGTCTCAAACATAAAAATAAGAAGAATTCCATCTGATTGGACAATCAAGACTCAACAATTTCTCACTTCTTACTTTTTTCTCAACAATCTTTGAATCTTTTGCACTTACTTGGTGATTATCTCAAATACCTCACTGCAATGCGAACATGCTCAAGTGACACACCAACACTCATCAGTCTATCTTTCACAACAAAATTTACAATGTGAGTAATACACTTCATATGTAAATATTTACCATCACAAATTGACTTCTATGTTAGAAATCGTTTTCTCAAGTATGATATTGCAGCATCATTAGAAGAAGTATTATCAACAGTAATGGTAAATACACCGTCAATTCTCCATTCAAGTAAGCATTTTCAATCAAAAGACCAATATCTTTCCCTTTATGGCTAGAGCACAGAACAAAATTCAAAATCAACTTATGCAACTTCCAACTTTCATCAATGAAGTGAGCAGTCGAGCACAAGTGATTGATTTTTTGATTAAAAGTCCACGTATCTATTGTGAGAGACACCCTTGTTCTAGATTTTTGGAAGTACTCCTTTCTATCCTTTTTCTCATTAAAATATAGTTTCAAGCAATTTCTAGCAATTGTAGTTCTAGATGGCACAACAAATTGGGGACATGAAATAGAAACATACTGTCTAAAGCCTTCACCCTTGATAAACTTAAAAGGCAATTCATCCATAATAATCATTTTAGCAAGAGCCTCCCTTGTTGCTTCTTGGTCAAATTTACTAGGGCCATTGATGTGAGATGACATATCTCTCAAATCCACACTTTGAGTGAAACTATTGATGGGATAGTTATCACTTTGTTTCTAGGGATTTTTCTTACAAATTTTCAAATGATTGTTCAACTAGAAGTGCCATTTATTGCAGGATCAACAGTATAATTTTTCCCATAATACTTGCATTTACCCCTCATTTTACCATTCTTATAAAAAAATTATGGTAAAATGTTTCCATACCTCAAACCTTTTTTTTTTTTTAATCTTTAGAGGGCTCCTCCACTATATTCTTTCTCTTTTTCTTTTTTTGGGATTTAGCAGAGGCCTATCACCTCCATACACCGGATGAATCACTTCTACTATTCTCATCTTGCTCCTTGTTGACAAACTCCATCTCCTTGTTTTTTAGAATGGTGTCCATGATGGTGTTATAGTAATGTAGTTTGTAGAACAAAAAGAATCAACATTTGAATTAATAAATCAAATAAACTAAAGTAAAGTATAGGATATGGAATGAGGAATAAATCAAGAATTCTCATTTAAGTGCAAATGAGCAATCAAACTTCAATATGAGAAGAACAAGAAGATTAGAAGTTAATAAAATTTTGGCAAATAATAGATATTCTATTGACTATTTTGGTAATATGAAGACAATACTATTGGACAAACTAGCTAGTTGACTGAGATTTACTTTTAATTATCTAACTAAACATAATTAACTAATACTAATTAATTAATACAATTCTCTTTATCCTTCAAAATAATCATTCAGGCCTTTATATCGTCAAACAAAATAAACATGACCCAAAATAAACATGCAGAAACATGTTTTCTTCTTCCTAAAGATCAGAGTCAAATTGATTATTAATTTATTACCATCTTTTTTAAACTTTGACAGTTTTCTTCTTGCAACGTATTCTATCAAAGTGCGGTTCCTTCATGACCAGCTTGTTTTTCTTATTCTATTCAGTGAAATAATGTAGCAGGGAACCAAGGTAATGAATTTTTCATGTTTTAATCAGTTATCATATTTTAGATGGATTTAGGCTAGGAAACAAAGAAACAAAGCACAGCCACTCAGCAAGCAAATGCATAACATAAAAATACAGCAACATAGCAAATGCGCACAGTGTGCACAGACATTAACACACAGCAGTCAACACAGCACTCCAGCACATACAGGATAAAAGCAAGCATTTGCCAAATGAGTTAAGGGCCTCAAGGCCATCGGGTGTGTGCGAGGGCTGAGGGAGGGCCACGTTAGTGTAGCTGTGTGCGCGACTCGAGTGCAGTGCAGTCGCACGGTCATAGCATGCTCTTAGAACCGAAAGCGGTGGTAGTGTTGAGTGCGGGCGGTCACGCGGTTAGTGGTGCACTGTGCGGGTGTGTGTGAGGATTGAGGGAAGGCCACACCGGTGGTGCGAGTCTCAACAGTGTAAATGTGCTCAAGTGCTTTGGTCTACTCTCAGAATCAAGTACGCGTGGTCGCGTTGAGTGCGATTGGTCGCATAGTGGCGTGGTCAGTGGTGCGGTGCATGGGTCTAGGTTCGTGTTGGGGAGTCTTAGGAGGAAAGTCGGACTGGAAATTGGAATTGGAAATGGAATTTGGAAATTGAAAGTCAAATGGGTCTTGAGAATTAGGAATTAGGGATTTCAGAAGAATTAGGATTTAGGAATTGGGAATTTGTCACGTTGGGACTTGGGAGTGACTTAAAGTTATATTCTAAGGACAATTTTGAAACTTAAAATTATATTTTAAAATTCTAGATATATATATATATATATGAATATAATTGCTATAATTATCAATTATAAACACAATTTATATATAAATTTAAATAATATAAACTAGAATTTCATATTTTATTAATGACACTAATTATTTATTTTTAAAAATAGTGATTAGTATAATTTTGTGAAGGAAAAATATTGAAATGTAATACAAGTTGCTCAATATTATATGCATACCATATATATAAAGATTAAAGCATGAATCATATTTAGGCGTATTTTTAGGTGTTCTTTCTGAATTGCCTTTATTATTATTTTTTAATCTTCGTAACTATTAGAGTTTTTTTTTCTCTCTCTTCAATTATTTATTTTTTTCCATTTTTGTTATATTTTATTTATTTTAATTTTTTATTTATCTTAAAAGTTAAAACAAATACATTCAAAATATTAAAAAATATAATAAACCTAAGAATTGTAATATGGATTGTGCCATTGTGGATTCGTAGATTCAGTGAAAACTATAATTGTAACTTTAATGAAATCATCATTTCAAAAAGATAAATTTGGAATATTGATGTACTGTTATCCAAATTATCTTTTTTAGTTGAATTCTCCCTTTTATTCTTTGAACTACATTGTCATTTACTCATTTTTTGTTACCGAAATAATTAAAAGGACAAATTATGTAAAAGAACAAAATAACTTTAATTTTAAATACAAAATATTCTTTCCTTTTATAATAGTAATATGCCATTGTGGATTCATAGATTTAGTGAAAAATATAATTGTAACCTTATTCAATCATCATTTCTAAAAGATAAATTTGGAATATTAATGAACTATTAATCTATTATCCAAATTATCTTTTTTATGTTGAATTCTCCATTTATCCTTTGAACTACATTGTCATTTGTTTTATTGAAAAAATTAAAAGGACAAATTATATGAAAGGAAAAAATAACTTTCATTTTAAATACAAAACAATCTTTCTTTTTATAATAGTAATATAGGATAGTAAAATTTTTATTGGCCATTGCCCATTGGTCAATAGATGCAATGTACTACTTGGCACTGCTACTGATTTACTCGTTAATGCTAAATGCACCCTATATAATTTATTAATTATATACCTGCATGGTTTGAGTTTAGAAAAACTATCAATTTTGTTTCTCATCGAGTCATTGTATCATAATTATTTATTTTTTATATATCATATATTATTATCTATACATTTTATAAAATTTTAGGAGTAGGACTTTCAACAACTAATTTGGTATATTTTGTATAAAATGATAAAATTAATTTTATTTTAGAAAACAATGATAGTGAAGTTTTATTTTCTCTTCTCGAATTGTACTTCTTTTTTTCTCAATCATTTCACTTTATTAAAAGTTTCTCCTCTTTTTATAGGTATTTTTATTTCAAAAACTTAAAACTACATTTGAAAAGCTATATTTATTTATCTTAAACCTAAAACATTTAAGAAAAGAATAAAATTTAACAAAACCACTAGCACTTGCACTTGAATAATAAATTATATGTATTTATATAAAGATTGAACCGGTTTTGAATTTCAATTCAATTTTTTAGTTCAGTTACATTGAACTGAAATAAAAATTTTTGATTTTTGGTTCGGTTTCGGTTAAACTGAGAAAAAAACTGAACTGAACTAAAAATTGATTTTTTCTGAAAAACAGGTTCAGTTCGGTTTTTGGTTTTAGGTTGGCTCGGTTGATTTTAGTTTTTTCTAAACTCCCCTAGTTTTGGCAGGAATAGCCGTTCACATATGTCCTTTTCTTATTATTTTTTTATTCAAAATGCTTTAAAATTTTGAAAGTATTGCGTTAACAAATTAAATCAATTAATTCCATTCAATATTAATCAAATATAAAAATTAAATAATAAACCACACTTGTATGTTCTGTTGAGTGGCCTACTGCCTATTGACATAAGTCTGTTACATAATGTAGGAGGTCGGGAGTTTGAACCCTAACAGACTCTTGATGTGCATCATGTACGTGTATAAGTGAAAAAACAAAAACAAAAAGCAAAAACCACACTTATATGTTCTATTTGCTAATTTTTTTTGTTTTCATAACTTAAGAAACATAAATAAATTATAAGATTAAATAATATCCAATAAAATTATATGTAACTAAATATAAAAAATACATAAAAGTTAAAGAGAATGCCAGACTTTTGGGTTTCAATTTCATGCAGTTTAAAATTTTCAATTTTGATTTAATTTGATCTCTTTATCAAATTTGAGTATTGCCATATTTGCTGCTTAACTGCAAGCACGTAATGTCTTTCTTAATCTACTTCCTTTATGCTCTTAGAAAATTTACTTCCTTTCAAATATTCAGGAATGATATAATAAATTTGTAAGAATCAAAGTGTCACAATTTGAATTTTTCTAATTAAATCAGCCCTTGTTTAGCATGACTTTGTGATATTAATAGAATGCACAAATAGCAAATTCATTAGTCATCATCAAACACAAACTGAACTATAATAAATGTAAAATAAATGGATTAAAATTATATAAAAATTGGAATACTTCATTTGTAATTGTTCTGATAATTAAAGCAAATCAAAACTAATGGGTCCATTTTACGATTTGCAAGCTGATTTGAGAAGCATCCAATTGATCTAACCAGATTTACTATATTTACTACTAGATATACTCACACATTACAGATGGATTTTTTTCTACATTATTATATTCTCTTGTGATCCAAATGAATTCTCGTCAACACATTAAAAAAAGGAAAGACCCATCGATTGGTTTTTATTGACAAGATTATTACATATTTTAATATCAAACTTAAATATATAATTTTATATATTACTTTCTCATTTAAAATTTGTAGCTTTTTTGCATGATGAACTTTTTTAATGTTTGAATATGATATTTGATTTCTTATATATATATATATATATATAATATTAGTGCTATAATAATTCAATATTAATATTTTATAATATTTAATGTCATTTAATTAAATTTTGAAAAAAAATATGTACTTAACTTTGGGATGAGACTAATATTCGTTTGATCCAATTTATAAAGTGATACTTTTGTTATTTTGTTATATAAAAAAGTTCAATGACAACAAAATGTTTCACGCACAAAAGTACTTAACAATTTACAACATAATATTTAGTGTCCAACTCCGCTTAATAATTTGCAACAAATTATTTTGCACCTAAAAGTATTCAATGTTTACAACGAAAAGAATTGTACCTAAAGCTACTCATTAATTTACAACAAACTATTTCATGCTCAAAAGTATTAAAAGATTTCCTAAAAAAATATTTTGTGGTTAAAAATGCCCAATAATTTTCCACAATAAATTTTGTTCCTAATTATTGAAACATTTACAACAAAATATTTTGTCGCCTGAAATGATAAAATGACTACAAATTATTTTATTGCAAAACCTCCAATGTTTGGGTACAATTAAATTTTGTAGCCGTTTATATAAAAGCATTTACAACAATAGATTTTGTTGTCTAAAAATATGCAAAGGCTACAAAAATATTTTGTTCTAGAAACTCATATTTTGGTATGATTATATTTTGTTGCCAATCTATTAAGTTTTCTCAACACAAAATTTTTTGTTATTGATTTCAAATAATCTTGTTACAATTCCATGTCGTTCCTAAAAGAATTATCCTTTCACGACAAATAGTATTGTTGCAATTTTTCAAAATTGTTGCCGAATAAATTTTGTTAATGATGGATAGAGGCAAAATATATATTTTGGCAACAACACATATTTGTCATTCTTAAAAAAATTTGAAGTATACATCTTTTAACAAAAAATGCAATTTTTCATTGCGAAACCTTAACTAACTGCAATGAAAATGATATCATCCCTAAAACAATTGTTGCTAATTTTGCAATTTCTTGTAGTGTTGTTAGAGAACAAGTTCGCTGAAAACCCACCCTAAGAATTCACTAGATAGCCGGAGTTGCAAGTCAGTAGTGGCAAGTTCTCAAGCTTACTCTAGTGTATATAATTAGTCCTTTAATCTAAGGATTTATGGTAATCTTGTGTTTAGGTCCTCATATTTTGACTCTTCACTAACCATGTACTGGGTCATCTTGGTTGAGATGGGGTATGAGCTACTTAGATGTGGGGGTTTGTAAGATCCTAGATGGAATCCATGTCTAGTCATTGTGAAACGCAAATGCATTTCCTATGTATTCTAATAATTGATCCCCAGAAATTCTTATGTAAGGTAGTATGACATTTGGAAAAGGAGTTTTCCAAAGATGAGATCATAAAGGAAAATCAAATATTGAAATTAGAAACATAGTTATTGAGGCTATTGGAGAGCCGACAAATATCTTACCCTAGGCCTGTTTTAGGAGATAGGAGATGAAAGGACAATATTTACATGATAAGCATAGATCTAGAATGGTTCATCAAGACATATTCATTTCATCCAATTAGTTGGGCTCCATGGGCTTGTTGCTAGACATCAACGATGGAAATTGGGTACTCCTTGATTAATGAAGATTAATTAGAAAAGTGATTAGTTTAAAGGGGTTTAAACTAATGTGAATATTTTCATATTCAAAATATCACAATGAGTTAAAAGCTCACGTCCAATAAATGGATGAATTTAATGGGTCACACACAAAAACCTAAAGAAAGTTCTACATTATGGGAGAAATTTTCTAATTCACCTAGGCTGTTTTGGAGAAGAATTCGCTTGACTAGTTTATTAGTCATCGTGGCTTGATTAATTTAATTATTAAATTAATCAAAATAATTTTAAGACTTAAATTAGATCAATTAAATTAAGGAGTTAATTTAATTGGTGCCATGTGACAATTAATTAGTCAACTTCAAGAGTTAAGTTGACACACATTAACTTAAATAATTAAGTTAATTAACTCAAGGAGTTAATCAAATCAGTTAACTAAATTAAAGATTTAATTTAATTAAAGTAAATATTTAGATTTTGGAGTAAAATTCAAATGAAGAGTTCATTTAAAATTAATTTAGAATTAATTGGCATTACATTTCCTAAGATGAAATATATATATATGCTAATTAAATGAAATACATGTGAGATTCAAATTCACCTACATGTTGGCAAGTTGCCAACAAGCATGGGAGGTGTGATGCCAACTTGCATCACACCATCCTCTCTATAAATACCTTGGCGGCTGGCCATTAGATGGCTTAATCACAAAAGATTCCCTTTTTCCCTCCCAAAGTGTGACATTTCATGTGTCAAAGTCTCACACTCTCTAAATTCTTTCCCTCTCCAATTCCTCTAAAACTACCACTTCATCTCCTTCATCGTCTCATTGTCTAAAATATTTGAGGCTGATCAAAACTATCCTTGAGTATGTGGATTATTACTTTAGAGATCCAACACTTGGGGGACATAGGGCACCTTGGTGAACCATTGATGTTAAGTTAGTTTCATGGCAGATTTGAAGAATTTTGAAAGTTCTGATTTGCACAAAATTTTAACAAAATTGTCCTTGGTATGTTGAGGTGCTCTTTGCAAATTTTGAAAAATTTTGGAGTTGTGGAAGGTGGTCAATTGTTGGCAAATTTCTGTTGTGTGTGATTGCTTCTTTGAAGATTTCATTTTAGTTTTTCTCCTCCTACCTTTGAATTTAGCATTCAAGGTAAATTTTCTAAGCTTAAATTCTTATTATAAGCATGATTAGATCCTTGGAGTGGAGAAGCTAAGTTATATTTAGCCTTCTATATAGTTTTATATTATAGGTCCTTAGCTTACTTTTGCTTTCAGGATCCGCTCTGCAAAAGAGAGAGTCTCCCTTTGGTGCTGAAATCTTTGGAAATGGTTCCAGTGTGGATTAAATCCCCAACCTTCCAAGGTATGAGGGAAATTCTAACCCTCAAGAGAATTTGACAGTATTTGAGTATATGATGCAATTATATAGACTATCTAATGCCATCAATTGTAAGGGGTTCATTACCACCATATATGGTTGAGCACAAGAATAGTTTACTTCCCTGCTAGCAAAAATGGTGGTAATGTACAACTAGTTGTGCCAAAAGTTCTTGTACTACTTCGTCGATAGAAAGAAGTCTAAGAGGCCAACTACATACCTATTCACCATAAGATAGAAGGAGGATGAGGCATTCCCATCTTCATGAGTTGCTTCAATAATGAAGTGTTAAGAGTTGCCAAACCTCAACATTGAAATGATGATCAGCATTTTGATTCATGCCCACAAAAAAGGTCTAGTAGCATCAACATTGGCAAGAGAGCCACTACCTCATGTTGGGACTCTTATGGAAGCGGCAGAGAGGTATGTGCAAAAAGAAGAAATAAATGTGATGAAGGATAGGAATGGTTGAAAAATGTGTTAGGGATATGACCATAGAGAAAGGAAATAATAGGCAAACCTTAACCTAAAAAAAACTATAAGGAGTCCCCACCTTGACCAAATTTCTATTATTACACACCCCTACGAACCACTAAGGTGAAAGTCGTGTTTGCTATCACCCTGTTGAACATACTGAGGTGGCCAGTAAAATAATAGAACGTGCTGAATATGAGAAATTCAAAGCAATACTGTGTTTTCATTGTGATAAAGGGCATAATATGAAGGACTATTGTCACTTGAAAGATGAGATTGAAAAGTTGATTAGACAAGGGCACTTAAAAGAGCTTTTGCTGTCTCTCTTAAGAAATACGTAGAGAAGGCCGCAGACTAGAGAGTATTGCAAAGGTCATTCCAGAAGTGAATCTCAAAGTCCTCATAGAAAACATCACAAATATGGAAGACATCAATATGTTAAGAATAAAAGAGAACCATATGACAACGACAACCTTCCTAAGAAAGGTGTTATAAATATGATAGTAGGGGGACCTACTTGTGGAGACTCTCAAAATGCTTGGAAGAAGTATGCTTAAGTAGATCAAAGGAGCTTATATGTTCTCATCCCATAAAAGGACATAGAACTTATAACCTTTAACCATAATGACTTTGAAGGGGTGCTATAGCCTCATAATGATTCAATGCTAGTAATAGTTTACATAGAAAATTTCTCAATGCAAAAGTTGTTAGTAGATAGTGGCAGTTCAGTAGACATAATATTCCTCAGTACCTTAAAGAGGATGGATTTAAACCTCACAACCATACAACCAGTTGGCACTCCTTTGGTGGGATTCAAGGTGTCAGAGTCATGTCATTGGGGATAGTTGTTCTTTCCACTTCATTAGAGATAGAACTTAAGAAGAAAATAATAATGTTAAAGTATTTGGTGGTTGATTGCCTGTTTGCATACAATGTGGTGCTAGGCCGACCAAGCCTTAACTAATTTTGGGTCATCATGTAGACTTACCACCTAAAAATGAAATTTATAACTAAATTAGACATAAGGGAGTAAGGTGTTAATAGAAAGTGGCACACGTATGTTATAATGTGTCTTTAACTAAACCCAAGCTAAAAGAGAACAAAGCTAAAAGAATAGAAGTAGGTATAGGTGTGGAGTTACCTATAAGCATTGAGCAAAAAGATAATAAAAGGAGAAGGGTATAGTCTTTTAAGCACAAATAAATAGAGTTGCAACTTAGAGACTTAGGAAAATAGGTGCTCAAATAAGCTCGTGTTTGGAGATGATGATGATCAAATTCCTTAGGGAAAACATAGATGTGTTTTGCAGATTTTAAGAGTATAGACTCAAAAGTTGTGATCCACAATTTAAACATAGATCGAAATGCCCAACCTGCTTAACAAAATAAGCATAATTTTGGAGCTGAGAGAAATAAGGTCATCAAGGAAGTGGTTAGAAAATTGTTGGAGGCAAGCTTCATAGTGGAGGTTCAATTCATTAAATGGTTGTCTAATGTTGTGTATAGACTACTCTAATATGAATAAGATTAGTCCCAAAGATCCATACCCTTTACCTAGCATAGACACATTAGTGGACTTAATAGTAGGGTGTACCTTTTTGAGTATAATGGACACGTATTAGGGATACCATCAAATACAAATAGCTCTTGAAGATATGGACAAAAAAGCTATTGTAGTCGACAATGGAGTATACTATTATCAAGTTATGGTTTTTAGTTTGAAAAATGCTAGTACAACTTATCAGAAATTGGTCAACAAAATGTTCTAGAACTAAATAAGTCAAACTATGGGGCCCATGTGGACAACATGTTAGTGAAGAGCATGAAAGAGAAAGAGCACATAAAACATTAGAAAGAAGCCTTTAACATCATGTGTCAATATAGCTTGAAATTAAATCCCATAAAATGCAACTTTAGAGTTAGAGATGGAAAGTTCTTAGGATATATGATCATTGAATAAGGGATAGAGGCTAACCCGAAAAAGATAAAGGCTATTTTGAGAATGCCATCACTCAGGAATGCAAAAGAAGTCTAGCAGCCGGCAGGGTGAATAGTAGCATTTAGGAGGTTCATTGCACATTTAGCTTAAGGAAGTTTACTATTTCTTAACAAATTAAGAAATCTCATAGACTTTGTATGGACTAAAGAGTGTGAGTGAGCATTTCAAAACCTGAAGAAGTACCTTAGCTCTTTATCTTCGTTAGAGAAGCCTATAATAAAAGAGACCTTGTATTTGTACATGTTTATGGTGAAAGAGGCCATTAGTTTAGTAATAGCTAAGGTAATGGGGAAACATCATAAGCTCGTATATTATATCAGCAAAGTATTGTAGGGGGTGGAAAAAAGATATGAAAAAATTGAAAAATTTGCTTTGATGCTAGTCATAACTGCAATGAAGTTGAGACATTATTTTCAAGCTCATCATATAGTAGTCTTGACAAACTAACCTTTAAAAGAGATCCTATAGAAACTTAACTTATCAAGAAGGTTGGTAAAACTAGCGGTGGAGTTAAGTGAATTTTTTGCTAAGTTCCAAAGTAGAATACTAGTAATGGTGTGTAGGTGCTAGCTGACTTCTTCACAAAAATGAGAGAAGAGAAGATAGAATGACATTTAGAGATGAATTCCCTTATGCTTGACCAATAGGTGGTGCATATGGATGGATCGTCGAAAGCTTGGAAAGGTAGAGTTGGAATATAGTTTTGAAGTTTATTAGGAGATAAGTTATACTTTGCCTTGAAGCTTCAATTTCAGGTGACCAGCAATGAAGCAGACTATGAGACTACAATATCTGGACTTCAAATGGCATTGAAGCTATAAGTTAAATACCTTGTCATATATACTGATTCATAGCTAATCACCAACTAATTTAATAGGGTGTATGAAATGAAGGAAGTGACAATGAGAAAATACCTACAAAAGGTAAGGGGCCTAATATGTTAAATAGAAAAATTTTAGTTAGTGCAGATACCAAGGACAAAAAATGAAAGAGCAAACTTATTATCTAAGTTTGCTAACAAGATCAATGGATTGAAAACAAGAAGAGTGACGATAATAATATTAGAGGAACCCACAATCCATGGCTAGAAGATCCCTGCAAAAGAGGTCATAGCTCCTGGGTTGATTAATTCTGAACAAAATAATTAGAGAAGAAAGATCATAGTGCACTTATTAGATGAGAGCCTCTTGATGGACCCAAGAGCTGCTAGTACAGTCCAAAAGCAAGCACCAAGGTTCACAATATAAAGGTGGTCATTTTGGAGTACGTTCAGTCATGTTTTGTCCTCTAGTTGGAACTAGTAGGCCACAACCAATTGGAAGGCCTCTTTAGCATCATTGACCGTGAAAATGATACTAATATATTGAAAAGCTAGGATTAACAGAAATTGCTACACTGCCTCCTTACGAATGCTCAACAACATGTTGGAAAACTCATTCTGAGCATATTGTAGAGGATATTATACCCCAACACTAGACCAGATAAGAAATCTACCTCTACCTTTAACCTTGCCTATGTAAATAGATCATCCAGGTGACTTCTTTCCATACTAGCAGCTCCCAACTCTGCATCTTTCTCTTCAAGCTACTTTTCCAACTCGTTAACCGTCAATTCAAGTGAATCAACTTAAATCTTGGAAATGTAATATTACTTCTTTTACAAAGCCTCAAGGCCAACTAAGGCGAGCATTGTTTTGCATTAAAAATTGTACCCCCATTTTCCGACTTGAAATAATAAAACATCACATTACAAAAAATGCATTGATGACTAACCAAGGGATGTTTGACTATAAACTTACCATATTGGCATGGTGGGAAAATGCCTTCAAGGCATTGATCCCCTCCAAATTCAACATCTTCTTTTGGTCAGAGAGAAAGAGAACAACAGTAAAACCTTTAAAGGGGGCTTTCTTATCGACCTCATACCTATCATCATCACATTATCAGCAACCCTAACATTGAGTCCACACCTCGAGTTTAGAAACATAGGCAAAAGAAATAACTCTTCATTGGGCACCAACTCAAAGAGTATGGTGCTTTCAATAGCTTTCCCTTTTTCTTTCTCAGGAGCAGTTGTTTTGGAAAAGGGGCTAGTTGTCAGTGGCCCTTTTTTTCTATCAAAGTGCTAAGCTAGCAGCTTTGACCAAAGTAAGTCAAGCAATTAGAGCAGTAGACAATGGTTCCCATTATGTGGGAATACCTAGAGATGTAGTCTTTCATCGAGTTGCTATTTCTCGATGCTTCTATGCTTTTTATTAGCGAGATATGTCCTATTAGCATATGCGATTCATGATTTTTGCATGATCTAAAATAAAGCATAAATACAATATTTTGATCAGAAACTACAAAAAAAAAAAAAAGAGAGAAAAACCAAAAAGAACAACACAACTAAAATATGTCTACCTAGTCTAGCATTGGCTGGCATATCCAGCCGAGTAAGTGACAAGCCTGCTAACACTAAGTTCTTCTCCTTTGTGTACCCTGATACCTCTATTTATCCAAACTAAACAAAATCTTAAATAAATATTTTATTCCAAGTTGGGTTCACATTCTTGGTGTCTCAACCTAACCCCTCAACCAGCCCGTAGGTATGTTAAAACTAACCCTATTGGGGGCACAGACAAAGAAGTATCTTTTCTTACAAATTTGACCGTGGGAAAATGAGGGGTTCAAGAATATTTTTTGATGAGGACGGGTAGTAAGATAATAAAACCTAAGTCCTTACTGCTGCCCAACCTCTAGGATATTGAAAAATGGAATAAGTTGCTAAAGTTATAAACGAGGGTGGCTGATCATGTATTAACATAAAAATAATGAAGCTATACAAAATCAAAAAGCAGTTGGATAATAATTTGGTTATACAAACCTAAAGGCCAATAAGGAGGTTGACTATAAGCTGCGCCATTGGAAACCTAAGCCCACCCTTTAGGGTATCATTAAATACCATTATGCATCCAGGCTTGTGGGTAATCAATTCAAACTTTGATGGAATGTGATATATTTCTAATAAACCATAGGTCGTTGTCAGTAACCTCAGATATTATATCGCTATATTAAGGATAAGCTATAAATAGCCAACCTCGAGACACCAAAGGTCAACTAACCTCCCTAAGGGCCCAACTTCCCTATTGATATCAACCTTGCATCATTCGAGCAATTAGAGGAACTTGAACTACCGCTCAAAGATTTACTCGCCCTACTAGTTAAATTTTTACCCTTTTGGTCGACTCCCAAATTGATCGTGTTTCCTCAAAGTCACTCGACCCCTTTATTCCCTTCCATAAACACTCCGAGAATGATTAAACTCCTAAAGTCTCTAGCAAAGAACAACAAAGAATAAAAGTATGTAAGATCAAGGAGAAACTTACAAAGCTTAGAAAAAGAAGAAGTTCTCAAATTGATGATTGAAGCAGTCAAGTTTGTAGAGCTCAACCTCCCACTGGCAAGGTAAATGTGGTAAATGAAAATAAGATGGCACTATTTATAGGTTTTACCCAAAGATTAGTCAATCAACTAAAATAATCGGTTACCAGGCAATATTTATTGCTAACTATTAGTTACTTCATTTGTCTACCAAGGTAATTGAAGCATTTATTATGCCGAAACCCTATCAAAATTTAAAATCCCATGTTAATCAACTACTCCCTATTTCTTCTCTTTGCAAACTTAATCGGGACTAGAAAGTGGAGAGGGACTCATGATATGAGGAGGTGAGTCGAGCCCAATAGGTCAAATAGTACTCGACTAGGCCCAAGAATGCACTAGGCTAATTAGCTAAAATAGACTATCAACATCCATTCAGTCAACTAAAGTGAGATCGATTAGCCTGAATATAGTCAATAAACCCTCAGTCAATAATGCCTTTGGACCCTAGGATAACTGTTATTTTGACCAGAGCATGGCTAAGAGACTTCTAGCTAGAATTCCATCACGACCAGAAGAGGCCTACTAGAGAAACAGAAAATATTTGCTTGCCACCAATCACTGTCACATTGAATGCACTAAATATGCTAATAGACAATGTGCCTCCACATTTATGAAGTGTGCATCCACATTTATGAAGTTTGCCTCCATAGTGCCACCAACCTACCTCCACATTAAATGTAAAGATCTCATCCATATCTTACAAAAAAAGAAAATATGCTACTTGAAGAAGGTTTTTGGGCAGAAAAAGACCTAATGGTCCTTAAACAAAGATAAAGGCCCTCATTGCATGAGCAGGGACATCATGGACATTTTAACCTTTCATAAACAACTATAAATACCCCATTACAACCCCCTATAGAGGTATATTTACTATTACTTTAGCCCTCACTTTGCCGCTCTATATTCTGGTCAATTTATATTGACTTGAGCGTCAGAATGCTTTAGTTAAAAGCCTACTTGGTTAGCCTAACGTATGTTGATTGGTTGTAGGACTTGACCTACTTGCACCCCAATACTCATCTGTAGCCCCTTCATAGGTCAACTATAGTAAGCTAGAGCTCAATCCATTGATATTCAAATTTTGCCATCATCACTATTAAAAACCATGAAGTACCCTCTATGAGGTAACATCATGTTGTTTTGAGACGAGTGAAGAATAAACTTGAATTTATCAGAAACACAAACCTTGCTTCTTAGAATATATAACTCTTTCAACTCAAGTAAATACCTAATTTCTACTACTTTTAAGAATTTATCATCCTTGGTTAGAATTCTCTCATAATCCTTATCAAAAGAACCCTCATCTTTGAAGTCAGAACTATACAATGAAGCCGAATCCTTAGTTTCACTTCGCTAGGATATTACTCAAAATTTACTAAAGTCTAGACTAACTGCACCTCAGGAGGAGACCAAGATACGTTGTGACACCATGTGAAGGACGACCCATCGTGGATGCCCACTTAAGGGACCCTACAAGCGCTGCGCATGCCGCCACTTTAGGCACCCAACAGGGCAATCTTTTGGCCAAGCTATCATTGTGTCTTTCCTCCATCACTTACATTTGATTAATTGGTTGAAGACTCATTTCATTAGCTTAACTGAAAATTAGAGTTAGATATTCTTTGATTTGATTGAAATCTTGAAGTTCTCACTAATTCAAATTGGAGCTCTAGTAAAATGTACAAATAAGGAGACCAAGAAGGAAGAAATTAGTCAAAGAATTCAAAATATAAAGAAGACCTTAACTTGAGAACTCATCTTAGCATTCCTAAAGAAAATTATCTTCTTTTCTTCTATTGCTTAGTCAAGGTGAAATCCTTCTCTTTTTTGCTAACTTTCAAGGTGCCAACAAAGCCATCTTTAGGGTGAACGTCTTAGAGGACTTAAAATCTTTGAGACCTACTCAAACTCCACTTGAATAAAAGTTAAGAATTTACGAACTATTAAGCCAAGGATCATTACTCGAATTAGCATAAGAGAAATTTAACCAATTAAACTTATATTATATTTTTTATGTAAAATTTCTGCCAAAGATTGGGGATTTGAAGATGTAACTAAAATTAAACTTAAGGACATTTTGTAATTTAACTAAAAAATAAATGAACCCTAAAATTAAATAACTAAGTAAATAGGCCAAAGAGCCCAAAAGACAAGCCAAGCCCATGCCCATAAAAAGGTAGAAAAACTCAAACTACCATAAGCTTATCAAAAATAAAATTTATAAATGCCAAGTTCCAAAAAAAAAAAAAAAAATTGGGTACAAGAAATCATTTGTGAAATTTCTTAGAGTAGAAAGACCCTCAAAAAGGGTAGATCTCTCAACAAACAATTTTCAAAATATGAATTGAAACTCTAATATTTTTCGAAAAGGACCTCGCTCTACTTCCAAGTTGCATCACTAACCTTGATAAGAATTAGGTAAGGTTAGGATTAGGTATTTTTTATTGGCTTAAGCTAGGTCAAGGATTAAGAAATTAATGTTATATCCTCACCCTAACACAATACGAACCCACTTGACTCAACTAAATTACCATCCCCTAATTAGAAATATGCTAAAAGTGAAGTTATATTTGGTTTTATTTGAGAGAAAGATAATTTTTATTTTATGCATCGTTTTTTGTAAGTTTGTCTTATAAATGGTGTCATATGAAATTTTTATATTATCTATAATTTATAATCTATACTATTAATAAAGGCTATAGCCCTTTATTGCTGTGTATTCAAAAATTTTCCTTAAATATCCTTATCTTTTCTTAATATTCTCATTTTACTTAAAATGACTATCATTCCACTACCACCCTACTATCACCCCACTACCAATCGTATAATAGTCCTAACAATTTAATATATGATCATACAATTTTTTTTACATGAATTCATGGTTATACTTAATTTCATTTCTCTGCAGTTTTTATTTCCTTTTGTATTGCCAACATTTTCTTAGTTAGGTATGATTTCTCCCTCAAAATTGTATTGAATTTTTACCTATTCTTCATATTTACTCGAATAAATTTGCTGTTGTATTTATGTTAGAAATATTAACTAATTTATTATTTTTGTTTATTTGTAGTAATTTTTTTTTAAAATCATTTGAGCTTTGAAAGTTTTACTTTTATAACTACAGCACAAATGAATTCATTATGTATCTTTATTAATGGGCATTAGCAAATGTAGGGATTAATTTGCCATGCTTTACCCTCATGCTTGAAGAATCTATTATCATCTGCATCCCCCATATAATTAACTATTGATTATGTGATGTACGTAATTAATTTGAAAAACTCTATAAACATGAGGTTTGTATTCAAATATCAATAGAAATGTGTTATTTCATCTTGTACAAGTGTCATTCAAAAGTATTTATTAAATTATGCTCCAATAATTAGATACATAGGCATCAAGTATGCACCAGTTGCTAGTTTTCATAAAAAGTCTACCCACTTTTTGGTGTATTTTCAAGTATTTTTCTAAAATGCCCATACTTTTAATTTTTATCCCCATAACTATAGAATAAATACCACCTCATTCTTATCCTGTTACTACCACTTAGTCTTCCAATAATTGATGAATGTTATACATATTATTATTTCTCTAAAATTTTGTTTCTTTCCAATTTTTCCACAATATTGTATCTATCATTTATATTATTTTATTATTTTTATTTATTAATAGTTGTACACACATCAAGTGTACGCCAACCACTAGTTATGTATAATCTTTATAGTGATATAATAATTAAAAAATATATATTTATATTGAAATAATAATTATGAGATATAAACATGTAGTTTTAATTGATGTAATGATTTAAAATGATTAGATTTTTTAATAACAATTTAAGAAGAAAAAATTAAATTTTGAAAAAATTGTTTAATTTTGTTTCTAGAAAATAAAAACATTCCCCAAAATGCTTTGAAGTTTAGGAAATATTTTGTTTCTTTCACTTTTGCTTTCAATTGTGAGGTTAAAAAACACTATATTTGATTCACATAAAAGATCTTGCTTAAATTCACGCCACATATTTTTCCTAAAAGAATGCCTTATTTAAATCATCTACCTTGATCTACCACATATATTACTTAATAATTACCATATAATAAATTCTTTTGAAAGCTTATTGAATGCCAGACTTCCTCCTCCTCCTCCTCCTCCTCCTCCTTTTCCTTTATATATATATATATATATATATATATATTCTCGCAAGCTACTTAAGATATCATATAAAATGCTTTAAATAATTATCAATTCTAAATAAGATTGAGCGATTTTATGAGCTATTTTAAGAAAAAGCAAGAAATTTTAACTTATTTTTTTAAATTTGATCTCACTATTGGCGGTGAAAGGATCGTTCGGCCACCCCCACCCCCACCCCCTTTCCTTTTTGTTTTCACTTTTTGAAAGTAAGCACAAGAAATTTGGAGAGGAAAATACATGCGAACTACTTATTAATTTGAAACCACAAACTTAAAAGCTTCCTTTTGGGAACCGAAGAAAATGTAGTGGAAAACAAGCAAAGCCATCAACTTTGACTTGGAGATCGTTTTGTTCAAATAAAGCAATATTTTGGGCACATTTTTCAGTCAAATTCACATTTATTTTCTTCTTAAGGACACCCCAGACTTCACACCTGAAAACAAGAACTTCCATCACCGTTTCTTTCCCTTGGAAATGCATAAACGAGGAGGGGTCACTACAATTTAACAATGTGAAAATCCAGATTGATAAAACCCTTCCCATTAAAAAAATATAGACACCAAACCCACCTATAAATGTAAAAGTGAAATCATTGCCTCCTCACAATTATTTAGTGTTACTCTGTTCAAACTTCAGACTCACAACTGCAGAAATTGCGATTTTGATTTCTTTTTTTTTCCTGTCATAAATTCATGAATTCGTTCTTAAATTAGTCAATTCAAAATAATATACTTATTCAATCCAATGGTAAAACATTAAAATAAGTTGGTCCAATATTAATGGCTACCAAGAAGAATACGAAAGAAAGAAAAAAATGAGTCGCTGCCGCCGCGGCGGGACTTGAGGGCATCGGAACAGCGTATATCTTCTCCTACAAGGGCAATCACATCATTTATTATCTCTTAAGGAAGACCAGGTACAATAGAGTGGCAATTTGGGTAGGTCGGGTGGTTCGGATTGGGTTGAAATAGGGATGTGACATTAATTTTTTCAATCTGAATTCAACTTAATTTGAAGACAATTCGGGTCAACCTAATTTTTCATATCAACCTGCCAACTTGATTTAAAATAATTATTGGTACAATTATTTTTTAGTTTTATCTATTCTTAATTATTAATATATTAAAATAAGAGTAAGGAGTTCTCGTCATAACTTCACAACAACTTTCTTAAAAAACTTTCACTAAACCACATAATATATTGATTTTTAAGACTTCTTTTCCCTTTCATTTTCTAGTATCTATCGGTATCATAAGAATATTGAAATAACAAAGTATCATCTTTCTAAAAATAATATAGCTTTCCAAGTTTTACTCACCCGTTCTCTTCAATTTTTGTACCTTTGGTGTCAAACAAATTATCCCATTTAATATCTTAAAATGGCATTATTTTTTAACTTTATATTGATTCAATTAAACAACACATAATCAATAAAAATGTATGATCTAGCAAATAAGTAAAAAGGTAATTTAATTATGCACATAATTTATTATAAAAACATGCTTGAGTTTTAAAATTTTTATAACCTCTTAACAAAAAGAATTCTTGTCTATTTATATGTACAAAATCTTTTACTACAAATGGCATAAGAAAAACTTCTTGGACAATTCAATAGTCGAAGTAGTAATTTGCCAACTATTTGCAAAATAATTTTCAAGTCCACTTAGATATCCAAAAACAACCATTAGAAACAGTCAAAATTTGTAATCATCCATTCTATATATTTGTGGAAATAAATAAGACTGAAAAATAACAAAGTAGTAATTTTAATATTGTTAAAGTTCAAAATTTCAAGCTTTATTTGATTTTTTTTATTTTTCTTTCGAAAAAAATTAAATTTTATTTATTTAATTCGGGTAGGGTCGAGTTGGTTTAGGTGAGTTTAGGTTGTCGTGTGATCCAAAATCAAATTTTTAGTTATTTGTATGACCTGAAATTGAACTCAATCTACCAATTCAACCTAACCCAACCCAACACAATCCATTTTCTTTGGATTCTTATTTGTGTCAACTTCATTAGATCTGAACCCAAAATAAATCAATCTAAACCCAATTTTTCTTGCTAAATTTATATCAAATTATGATGTCGTGTTGAAAATTACTACATTTAACAGAGATTGCCTTTTGTTGTGTTGGGAATGGAGACGACTCTTAAAACATATAATCTATTCAGGGACAGAGGTCACACTGTGCTTCATTGGGCTCAGACCGTGTTGAGAAAAGGTTGAAAGCAATGAAGTTGTGGAGTATCTCGCACCATTAGCCTGTGAAGGTGGCGTAAATTTTGATGTTTTAAATATATATTTTTTGTTCCTATAGGATTTTGATGGTCAGATTATTTAAAATTAAAGGTTAATTACCTCGACTCTCGACTATTAGAGATTTGATCTAATTATAATAAAGTACACAAATTTTATGAAATTATAAATACCACCTAACAAGGATAATGTGCCGTTATATTAGACAGTTTTTGCAAAATATCTAATTTACCATTGGCTAAATATATTACAAAAAGCAAAAAAAAAAAGAAAGAAAGAAAGAAAATGTACAAAGATTTAAATGACCTTAATATTACAAATAACTAAAAGGCCCTTGAAGTTTTATGAAAATAACAAAAGTAACCTCACATAATAAAATTGCAAAAATACACAAATTATTAAAAAATATTGATTTGGGATAACCCAATAGTCCAAGCCCAACAAGCTATCGACCTTAAAGAAGGCCTCTAGACCCACTCAACATGCATAGCCCAAAGACCCAGTTAGGCCGGATCATTTGACCACAACCCGCTGGTTGAGTGGATTGTTCTCAACCGCACTCAACAGGAGGCTTCAAGCCACTTTGTTTGTTCAACCATCTCTCTAGTCGACTACTTTGTTTGTTCAATGATTGTCAACCAGAGTACTCATTCCAACACTAACTCAAATTCTTGCCGCGATAATGCTCTAACAAGTAGCTTGTATTTGTATTAATGGCGCGTGCTACCTAGTACAACCTCTGCCACCAACTCTGCAACCAACTTTGATGGGGAGGTGCTCCTCTAGAGTACTATTTATTCTGGAAAACAGGAGATGATGCCACTTGTAATAGTATCGAGATTGAAAATGACCAATAACCCCCAAGTAAGGACAAAAGCCCACTACACTTATTGGGGTATCTCAAACATGTCATCTATTAGGAGAAAGCTATAGATACCTCACTGTCACCCCTCCTCCAAGTAATTCCATATACACTATATGCTCTTATTTTGTTGTTCAATTACCTCAATTCAACCAGTACTAACTTAAGAGTCAAAGTACTTTAGTCGCGGGCACCTCAACTAGTTTAACGTTTGCTGTTGGTTGTAGATCTCAGACCTTGAAGGATATCATTGTTGGATCATTCGACCTCCTTGGACGAATCAACCCAAACACTATCCCATTCACTAAAAATAACTTTCAATCTCTTCATTTTGGTACCGTCTGTGGGAATCTTAAGATTGCAACTGAAAAAATGGAGAACACAAGAAGAGCTGCATTTAAAGGGGAGGATAATAGGGGTCAGCATCTCCACCTCCCCCTCAGTCCCAGCAAGGTTCACATACCCCATGCCCTAGTGCCCCCAGGAGCAAGTTGTTACATTGACCATGCCTCAACTGATGCAGCTGATAAGCGAGCAGATCTTTACCTAAATCTCTGCTCAACTTTCTACTGTATTAAATAGGCATACCACCATGCCAGCCCCAATTGGCAGTGCCACTCCACAACCGCCTCCATCGGAGGAAAGGTCCCCCCAGGACAGTTGTGGTCATCAGGAGTCCCGCACAGCCACTTGCCAAATGAGAAGCGAACCCCAGTCGCCCCTATGGAGAGAGGGCACAACTGAAACTAAGGGAGGGAATTGTTGACTCCATGAATCACCATATCTAACCTAATCGAGCCCAACAACATGATAAGGTCAAACATTCTAGACACGACCAATATGAAGAAGTAGATGAATTTGCAGATTACGTAGCCTGGCCTATTCAAACCTTGCAGCGCATGAGACCTCATTTTGATAGGAACATTACCTAAGCTAATCAGGAGGAATGGGAAAAAGTCTCCCACTAAGTGCAATAACTAAACAAACACCTTGACGAGATCTCAAGGAAAAATACTGAAAAGGTGCCCAACCCAGAGGGTACCTAAAGGTCTCATCTAGAGAGAGTCTCTCCTTTCATCTTAGAGATTGTAGATGAGCACATTGCTATCGACGCTAAGGTCCCAATCGGACATTCAAGGCACGATGGCTCAACTAACCCCAATAAGCACTTGATGTAGTGTGAGCATGTGATGTAGCTATACAAGTACATTCATGCTAAGATGCTAGTGACCACATTCTAGGAAATATCGCTCAATTGGTTTGCTAAACTAGAGCCCTCGTCGATATACTCCTATAATTAGCTCTATAACAAGTTTTACACCAGTTCGCCAATCGAAGAAAGGTGAAACTCCCCTTCACTTACCTCCACACCATAAAGAAAAATAAAAGGGAGTTCCTCCATGACTTCTTTACAAGGTTTAACATAGAGGTCCTAAAGATAGACAAACCCAGGATTGAGTTTCTAATCGATGTGTTGTTCTTAGGACTTAGGCATAAGGAATGCACCAATACTTTGGTGTGCGAGCACCTGAGGTCGATGGAGAAACTGCTCGACCTGTCAAAGATATATGGCTGAAGAAGAGATGAAGAAGTTGAAGTTCGAAAACCTTGAGGTTGATAAAAAGAAAAACAAAGAGAGAGACGACTAGAAACACAGAGAGAGAGGTCGATCTCTAATAAAGCACTTCCACGACTACACCCCACTGAATATTCCAAGGAGAGAGGTCCTGTATGCCATTTAGCATGACAATCTCCTCAAGAAACCAAGAAAGCTGATGGAGACTGAAGCAATGAAAAATTCAAAGAAGTATTGCCACTTTCATAAACAGTAGGGGCATAACACAAATGAATGCTTCAATCTCTAGGATGAAATTGAGAGACTCATGAGGTAGGGCCATCTTAAAAAGTATATGACCATGGAGACATAAGCTGCAGGGGGCAAAATCAACTGGACTCTCTGTAGAGAAAGATCAATTAGCCCGATGAGGAAAAACAAAGGAAAGAAACCTGCCAATGAAAATTGCCCACCCATTCAAGGAGTAATTAACATGATTGCAAGAGGTCCTACTAGGGGGACTCAAAGTCAGCAAGGACGTAGACTCAGAGGAGGCTGGAGTCAACCAAAACCTCACTTTTCAAAATAACATTCCAACTATCGACAAATGCAGAGCCCATTTTTTTCACTAATAGTGACTTGGCCCACCTCGAAGGAAAGAATATCAACCAAAAAACTGGTTGTCCCATGGTAGTCTTTGTTGAGATTGCCAACTTTGAAGTGAGAAACGTTCTAGTTGATAACAACAGCTCGGCCAAAATCACCTTCCTCTCCACACTAAAAAGAATAAATTTGGGACAGCTAAAGTTTGAACCTGTATGCACCCCTCTAGTTGGGTTTGGGGGGCAAAAATCATTTCAGAAGGGTTCATCAATCTCTTGATGTTATTAGGGGAGGCGCCCCGAAGAAGGACCTTGATGGTGAACTATCTAGTGGCCGATGCCCTATTTGCTTATAATGTTATAATTAGTTGACCAATCTTTAATGATTTTTGTGCTATTATCTCAACTTATCACATGAAGATCAAGTTCCTGACTAAAGGTGGCACAGGTGAATTGGTGTGTAACATTAAGGAAGCTTGGAGGTGTTACAATATTTCAATCGAGTCAAGCAAGCAGAAGACTCGACCACAGTTGAAGACCTTGGGGAACACCTCTGTAGCAGAACCCCTGGAGATCCAAGCTCACAAAAAGAGAAAGTTGGAGCATACCTAGGTGGAACTCGTTGAGGAATTTAAAACTGTCGAGCTAAAACAGAAGAACCCCAACAAGACAACTTAGATCAGGATAGATATGGGCCCTACCTGGAATACCTTATGGTCGATTTCCTAAAGAAAAACATTAATATCTTTGGTTAGAAAACATTTGACATCTAGGGAATCGACCCTAGTATGATCGTGCATCACCTCAATATTGACCCCTCATACAAACCGATCAAGTAGAAGATGAGGACATTTAATGTCGAGAGGACCTAAATCATCGAAGAGGAAATTTAGTAACTTTTAGATGCAGGTTACATTATAGAGATTCAATATCCATCTTGGCTTTGTAATGTTGTACTCATCTGAAAGAATGAGAGATAATGGCATATGTGTAATGATTTTACAGATTTGAATAAAGCTTACTCTAAGGATCCTTACTCCCTGCCTCAAATGGATTTATTAGTAGACTCTACTACTGGTTGTGAGTTATTGAGTATGATGGATACATTCCAAGGCTATCACTAAATATTCATGGCAACGATAGAGATAAAACTTCATTTGTGGTTCCCAATAGAGTTTATTGCTTCTTAGTCATGCCTTTTAGACTAAAAAATGCTAAAGAAACTTACTAAAGGTTGGTCAAATTTATACTTAAAAATGAAATAGGCAAGTCGATGGAGGTGTACGTCAATGACATGATTGTAAAAACAAAAAAGGCCTAAGACCATTTGCTCGACCTCAATTACACTTTTGCAATATTGAGAGCATTTGGTCTAAAGCTGAATCTAAACAACTATACATTCGGGGTTCGAGGATGTAAATTTTTAGGCTATATGGTTAGTCAGTGGGGCATTGAAGCCAATTTATAGAAGATTCAAGCCGTTCTGGACATCGCCTCTCCTCAAACAGTTAAGGATGTGTAGTAGCAGGTAGAGAGGATTATTGCCCTTGGGAGGTTCATCGCACGATTAGCAGATAAGAGCCTGCCTTTTTTCAAAATTCTTACAAATGCTAAGAAGTTGGGTTTTCAATGGAACGAATAATGTGATCCGATGTTGCTTAAATTAAAATAGTATTTATCCTTATCCCTCGATGCTTGCCAAACCCAAACTTGGAGAGGTCTATCACATATATTTAGTTATTTCAGAAGCATTGATCAGCTCAATTTTGGTCTGACTAGAAATGGAAGCCATCGATCAATCTCTACTACAGTAAGTCACTCTAAGGACCAGAGCATAACTACTTGGAAATTAAGAAATTTGCATTGGCTCTAGTTACCACGTCTTAGAAGCTGCATCCATATTTCTAGTCTTATGCCATGATAGTGCTGACTAATTAGCCATTAAAGCAAGTGCTGTCGAAGCCAGATACCTCAAGAAGGCTAACTAAATGAGCTATTGAATTAGAAAAAATTGATATTATCTTCTAGCCAGCCAAGAACAGCCATCAAGGCATAGGTCTTGGCGAACTTCATTGCCAAACGAGTCGACCTACCTAAGAAAAATAGCAAAGCCCCTCTCACTTGGACTTTACATGTTGATAGATATTTGACCACATCCGAAAGAAGAGTAAAAGTGGCTCTCCACTCCCTAACAGTAGAGTATGATTTTGCGATCAAGCTCAACTATGCAGTTATTAATAATGAGCCAAAATACAAAGCTCTACTCATTAGGATAATGATGGCACTCAATCGAGGCATCAACCACCTGGCTATGATCATAGACTCCTAGTTGGTAGCAGAATAGGTCGAGGGAAATTTTGAGGTTAAGGATTTCTTGATGAGTTGGTACCAGGCAGAGGTTAGAAAATTGCAGTAATCATTCAAAAAGTTCACCCTCAGTTAGGTACCTAGATCTAAGAATGAGTGTACAGATGCCATGTCTAAATTTGCTAACTCTACCAAGGGCACAAAAGAGAGGATAATAATATTTTTGCCCATCAATAGGCCGTTAATTGGCCTACTCAAGGAGAACCTAGTGAAGAGTATTGATGAGATAATCCCTTCATGATAAGATTCTATAAAACCCTACCTAAGGTATGGCACAGTCCCTGAAGATAAAAATGAGGCTCAACGCCTTTGAGGATAAGCTGCTAAGTTTGCACTGGACGAGTATGGCCACTTTTATAAGAAGTCGATCTCTAAACCGCCCCTAAGGTGCCTGGATCCTAACCAGGCTCATTCAGTATTGCAAGATATCCACGCAGGCATGTGTGGGAAATATTCTAGGGAAAGATCCCTTGCACATAAAATAATCAGGTATGGATACTTTTGACCAACATTATTGAAAAATTCTATAGATTTTGCTCAAAAATGTACATTGTGCCAAGTTTATTCAAACCGATTGTATCAACCTACCACGCCTATGGTCAATGTCTAAATTTCTTGGCCATTCGATCAGTGGGGGATTAATATTTTTGGCTCACTGTTGAAGTCAACAGGTCAACAAAAGTTCATATTTGTGGTGGTCAAATATTTTACCAAATGGGTCAAGGCTGAGGCAGTCCTGAAGATAACGAATGTAGCTATCAAAAGTTTCATATGGAAAAACATCATCTATCATTTTATACCTAAGATCTTTATTTCAGATAATAAGACTCAGTTCCAAAGCAGAAGTACCAGAAGTTGGTGCAAAGCCTTAGGGATCACCCAGCACTTTACTTTAGTAGGTAATCCTCAGTCAAACGACCAAACAGAGGTGACAAATAAAATAATCCTTGACCATTTGAAAGTTAGGATATAAGATATTGGCTTGAGCTAGGCAAACGACCTCACAGGAGTGTTGTAGGCATTCCTAATAACCTCTCGAACAGCCACAATTCATAGCCCTTACAGTTTGGTCTACAGGTCCAAGGTAGTCATCCCCTCAAAACTCATTCAACATACAACTCGGGTCATTTATTTCCACCCACTCAGGAATACATCAGAAAGGAAGCTCAACCTTGTGACTATCAATAAGCGAAGGTAAAAGGCTTATACCACCATGCAGCGCTACAGGTCGAAGATGGCGGAGAACTAAAATAAAGGGGTCAAGCTGTGTTGTTTTAAGATTGAAAACCTCATTCTCAAAAAGGTGAAATGCCTAAAAATATTGGGTAACTTGACCTAAAGTGGGAGGGACCCTATATCATGGTGAAGGCATCAAAGCATAATGTTTACCGATTTGCTAATATGAATGGGGATGAGCTCCCTCGCCCATGAAATGCCATCAACCTTAAGAAATTCTACACGTGAAAGCACATTGTAATTAGCCTCACATTCTATGATATAAATAAAGTTTTAGTAACATTGCTACCATTTGTTTACATAGTTACAGCTGTATCTACCTCACACTATTCTAAATTTCGAGTCAACCCTGTAGTCAACCAATAAATAGCTTCATGTTGCCACTCAAATTTCAAGTCAACCTCATAGTTAATAAACAAGCAGCTTCACGTAGCCACTCAAGTTTCAAGTCGACCCCATAGTTGATGAACAAGCAGCCTCTGCTGCCACCCAAATTTCAAGTCGGCCCTATAATCGACAAACAACCAACTTCATGCTGCCACCCAAATTTCAAGTCGACCCCATAGTCGACGAACAAGCAACCTCACATCGCCACTCATGTTCCAAGTCAACCCCACAGCTGACACAAAAGTAGCATCACGCTGCCAAATCAAAGTTGTAAATTGACCATGCCGTTAACTCAAAATAGCTAACTTATTATCAACTTAAGGTTTTTTCATCCAAACCATATAATCGACCTAGTAGTCGATCAACAAGTCAATTGTTAAGTAATGAAAATCAATTATACAGTTATGAAAACAAACTATTTGCAATGAAGACATACTGTTAAATGCACTTTGGCAAAACCATGTATCTCTCAACACTAACCAAAATTAACCACAAAGTTGTTGGATTTTCTGGATAACTATCTTGATAACTAACTTGATTGTCAACTATTTATCCATATAGTCACAATAGTAAAGTTGCATTTGATAAGAAAGATACAAAATTGAATTCATTCGACAGTAGAGATATGAAATGATCTTTCATTCATAAAATGATCATCACAATGACATTTCCATCAATAAAAAGAAGAAAGAGAATAAAAGCAGCAATAACATCAGACAGTTTAAAAATCAAGTCTGGTTCGACCTAGCCTAATCACCTTCCTACCAATATTGATCGGGCTCCAGCATGGCAGATGCAAGTGGCTGAATTACTTCAGTTGGTCATGAAGGCTCCGCGATGTCGCCCATGAAATTAGTTAAGCACAGCATATACTGTGCAACGTCAACCTACTCTTCCCTCAACTGGAAAGCAAGGTCCTCAGTGAAGGCAAATTCACTCACTAACTCAGCCAACCTAACCTCGACTTAGCTTATTTTTGTTAGGCTTCCGTCAAAGGCTCGATGGGAGCGTTTATCGCTGTATCTCTCTTACTACCCCTATCGACCGCACCCTTCTCAAACTCTGGGTAAGGCTGTAGCTTTTCATCTAAGGCAAGGCTTATTCTACTCCTATCTTTTGCTAAAAATGCATAGCATAGATACTTGAGCTCCTTTATTTCCTTATCAAACGCATCTCAAGCAACATCAATGGACAGAACTACTCTCACATCTTGAAAGGCCAAGCTCAACATATACTATTCCACTACCTCTTATCATACTGTGAGGAGCTATTAAGAGAAAGCCACTTGAGCCTCCTCAAATGCATCTATGTAGCCGATCGATCGACCAAAGAAATTACTCACCTAAATGTCCAAGTGAGCCTTTTTTAGCATGGAGTCCATTTGACTCATTTCTTTGACCGCCTATACCAGTTGTTGGTCCTTGGCATTTTGTTGCTACTGGAGGTCAGCCACCTTCTTAGCCATCTAGTATACCCAGAGCTGGGAAGACTCGAGCTAAACCTTGAGGGTTTCTATATCTTCTCACTCTCACAGCTCCTCGTGATCCGCCAAGGCCAACTCTAATCAGTGTTAAAAGTGATATCCTAGTTGGCTCACCTGAAAAAAAGGTGTCAGTGAATAATGTAATTTTTTGAAAGAATAACTCGATGAGAAAATAGTCAACCTCGCACTTACCATATTGCTATAGTATGCTGGAGCCCTAAGTGCCCTAACCTAGCTTAAGTTTATGAGCCTCCGCTTGTCCATGGAGAAGAGCCCAATCATAATCCATTAGAGGGCGTTGCTGCCTGTCATCTCTAATTATAAGATGGAGGTCGAATCAGTCACCTCCATGGTAGGGTCAGGCCCAAAATGAGGCGATTCTAATTAAGGAAGCTAAAATAGCACCCCATCACCATGCTTTGCAAATAAGTCATAACCTTTCACTACATTTGACTTACCCTTGTCGCCTGCTATCTTCTTGGGTGCCGAGCCTCCCTATTTGGTCATTTATCTTTTACCTTGACCCATGGGGCTATTTCAAACATGCTTCTTTGGTTGAGCAGGTTAGGGCTGAGGCACTTGTTTAATCAAGGGCATGGCAGGAACAGTGGTTGAGTGGGTTGAGGGGTCGGCTCTGCTACGAAGGCCTCTCGTTGAGCAGCTACTCGACAATGCTCATCATTTCTCTATGCTCTTGCTATGGTCTCTACTCGACTACAGGCCATTATTTCTTCTCAATCTACCAACAAAAGATAAAAGAAACTATCAAACTCAAGCAAAAACATATAAATTTACAATTATCACAATCAACAAAGATTTTTACCTTGCTAGTCACCGGCAGACAAGTCGAGCTCAGTTGACAATAGGCCTACCAACACCAGACACCTCTCCTCGATCAAAATTGAGGCCTCCATTTGCCCAAAATCAATTAGGTCTCAAACAAAAAAGTTAGGCTAACTGGGCATTTGGTTCCCTAGTATTTCCACATGCCTCCTCCACCACCCCCTTGGAATATTAAACTCTCCAGGCCCTTAAACATAAAAAAGTATTTTTTCCACTCTTAGCCATACGAGAAGGAGGGAGCTACCAAGAACTTTTGATGCTGATATGCTGTCAGAAAATAGAAGCTAAACTCTTCACTACTACCCGACTTCCAAGATATTGGTAAATGGAAATTTTTTGAAAAGTTGGAAAAAGAGACTGGTTGTTCGAACAGGTGCATCAACACAGCAAAGCTGTAAATGGTAGCAAAGTAGTTGGGAAAGAGTTGGGTTATATAGATCTCAAGGCCTACGAGAAGGTCGACTATGACTACTGCTAAAAGAAACCTAAGGTCGCACTTTAACCTCTCCTTAAACACTATTATGTATCTCCTTGGAGGATGATGCATTCTACCCCGAGGCTCGGGCACTAAGAGCTCATATTCATCAAGGATATGGTACATCTCCCTAATTCGAACTATGTCAGTAGGGGAAATCTGAGATACTATTTTACTATAGTAGTCCAGAGTAAACAATCGACCCCACTTTGCCTATACTTCGCTATGGCCAGCGTCGCTTTTAGAAGCAGCCCTCTTAGTACTAGAGTTGCTAGAGGTCGAGCTGTTACTCGACAAGCCATCAGACGTATTATCAGACACACTCCTAGATATAATTTCACCCCCAAAATCCCCCTGAAACTGCATACCCTTGAACCTAGTGTTCTCACTATTTAAAGTACTAGACATCTTTGTAAAGAAAAATGAAGCAAAACACAAGCTTGCAAAAGAACTTACTGTGTGTAGCTTGAAAACTTTAAAGTGTGGAAAGGAAGTAAAGAACTTTGAAGACAAGAACTTAACCAAACCAAATTTTAGCAAAAGTGAAAAATAAATGTTTCTACCCCACCTATTTGTAAGCATTTGGAAGCAAGAACCCAACTGGCAGTAATAATTACATTACCACCCCTTGGAGCTTCATATTTTGTGATGTAACTAGTTTATTAAATTTGCAAAATTGTCAAAACCTTGGTCAAGAATTCAAAATTCCTAATTAAGAATTCAAAAACTCTAATTAAGAGCACAAAACCCTAGTCAAAGATGCATAACCATCGTAACCGTTATTCAGTTATCTACTCTTTGCTCCTTCTCATCAACAAGCTCAATCAAGACTACAAGTGGGGGGGACCCATGATATAGGATAGCCCAACAGGCCTAGCCTAACAAGCTATCAACCTTAGAGAGGGCCCCTAAGCCCACTTATCATGCACAACCCAAAGACCTAGCTAGGTTGAATCATTCGACCACAATCGCTTCATTGAGTGGATCAATCTCAACTGTACTCAGCAAAAGGCTTCAATCTACTTTGTCCGTTCAACCATCTCTCTAGTTGAACACCTTTTCTATTTGATGATTGTCGATCAGAGTGCTCACTCCAGCACTGACTCATATCTTTGCCGCGTTTAATGCTCTAACAAGTAACATGCTTCCATATTAATGGCACCTGCCATCCAGTACAACCTTTGTCACCAACTCTGGTAAGGAGGCACACCTCTATAGTACTATTCACCCTAGAAAGTAGGAGATGATGCCACCTAGAATAGTACTAAAATTGAAAATGACCAATAACCCCCAAACAAGGACAAGAGCCCACTATACTTGATAGAGGCATCTGAGACATAACACCCTCCAAGAGAAGGCTATAAATATCTCACTACCAGCCCTCCTTTAGGTAATTGCATATACACTATACGCTCCTACTTTTCTATTCGATTACCATAATTTGATAAGTACTAATTTAAACGTCGAAGTGCCTTAGCCAAGGACACCTTGGTTAATTTAGCGTTTGCTGTTGGTTGCAGATTTCAAACCTCGAAGGATATTATTGTTGGATCGTTTGACCTCCTTGATCAAATTAGCCCAAACGCTATCCCATTCAATAAAAATGACTTTCAACCTCATCAAATATAAATTATGAAATAATTATTCATATATACATACATATGTAATAAATATCATATAATTATATAATATATATTTGTATTCATAATTAATATATATAATTTACATATATATAGTAAATATATAAACACACATAATCCACCACCACCTCACTTCCAACCCTACCCTCTCACCCACCCTCCTTACTGGCTAGATCTAGCAATCTGACCAGGGTGCTCGCTGCAATGGCAGCACAGCATGGCTAGGCGACTGTGGGTTGCTAGCCGCCCATGGTAACGAGTAGTACACGGAGGTGGGAAGGAGGATGAGGAAGGTTGTGGTAGGGTGGAGTGGATTTGAGTAAATATAAATCTTTTATTTATTTATTTTGAATTAATAAAATATTTTAAGTTCTTATTTATTTTATTTTTAATTAGATATATTCATTATTTAAATAATTTATTTATTTTATATATTACTATTTTAATAATTCAATTAATTAAATTATTTCATATCTATTTATTATTTTAATATTATTTAATATATAATTCAATAAATAAATATATTTTCTATTTAATATGAATAAATAAATTTAACTATGTATATAAGTTATTTTAGATATATTTTTCTATTTAATATTTTTTTAAATTTTAGATTTTGATTTTTTCAAGTAATTAATTATTAGTATGTTAGAGATAAATTTTTTATATTTTTTTCATTTTTATTTTTATTAATAAATAAATTTAACTAAATTTTATTATATTATTTTAGATGTGTCTTTATTTTAATATTATAGAATATGTGATTTTGAATTATTAAATTATGGTTATATAAGATAATAGACTTTTAATTTTAGTTTTTAATATTTTACTAATTTTATTTCTTAATTAATACATAATTTCAATTTAATCTAATTAAATTATTTTAATTATAACTATTATCTTAGTATTACTGATCATTATGTAATCTAAAATTATAAAAGCTATTTTGTGTAAGAGATGAATTTAATAAATTATTTCATATCTGTTTATTATTTTAATATTATTCAATATGTAATTCAATAAATAAATATATTTTCTATTTAATATGATTAAATAAATTTAATTATGTATATAAGTTATTTTAGATATATTTTTCTATTTAATATTTTTTAAAATTTTAGATTTTGATTTTTTAAGTAATTAATTATTAGAATGTTAGAGATAATTTTTTTTTCATTTTTATTTTTTAATAAATAAATTTAACTAAATTTAATTATATTATTTTATATGTGTTTTTATTTAAATATTATAGAATATGTAATTTTGAATTATTAAATTATGGTTATATAAAATAATAGACTTTTAATTTTATTTTTTAATATTTTACTTATTTTATTTCTTAATTAATACGCAATTTCAACTTAATCTAATTAAATTATTTTAATTATAACTATTATCTTAATATTACTGATCATTACGTAATCTAAAATTATAAAAGCTCTTTTGTTTAAGAGATGAATTTAATATTTAGTTTTTTCAATTTTTTACTAATTTTTTAAATTAATAAATAGTTTAATTAAACTTAATTAGATTATTTAACTTGAATTTAAAGTTTCTTATAGATTTATGAAATTGCATTAATAATAAAATATATTTAAATTTATTATGTGCAATTTAAAAAAAAACATTAAAATTACACTCCTATGGTATGAAAAATATTATAATTAGGTCTAATGAGGTTGAAAGCTGTTTTATTACACATCAAACTAGTCGAGGTGCCCCTAGCTAAGGCACTCCAATGCTCAAGTTAGTACTGGTCGAGTATGGGAATCGAGCTATCAAGTAAGAGTGTATAGTAAAAGTAGCATACTTGGAGGGTGGCTTGCAATAGGGTATTTATAGTCTTCTTCAGGAGGATGATATATCTAAGATGTTCCTATCAAGTATAAAGGGCTTTTTTTCTTGCCTGGAAGCTATAGGCAATTTCTCATCCTAGTACTATTCCAGGTAGTATCACCTCCTACTTTCTTGGGAGAATAGTACTCTTAAGGCACGTCTCCTGACAAAGCTAGTAGTAGAGGCGGTACTAGGGTGACCTGCACTATTAATGTGAAGGTATGCTGGCTGTCAGGGCATTGAATGTGGCAGGGATATGATTCGATGCCAGAGTGAGCACTCTGGTCGAGGGTGATCGACCATAGAAAGTGGTCAGCCAAAGAAATAACTAAAAGGACTAGATAGCCTAAAGCCTCACGTTGGGTTGGGTCAAAAATAATCCACTCGACTGGGAGGTTCTAGTCTAATGGCTCAACCTGTGATACTGCATATGTACAAAGGCGATAATCGATGGCTCACCTTGGTCTGGAAATGTACTTGGGCTCTAAATGCAAAGTGGGCTTGGAAGTATGCTCTGGAGTCGATAACTATTGGGTTGGGCTTGTCGCGCTACCTATATCATGAGTCTCCCCCACTTGCGGTCTTGATTAAGCTTGTCGACAAGAAGAAATAAAGAGTAAATACACAACTGAATGATGGTTCTGGATATTCAACCAAGGTTTTTGAATTGTTGACCAAGGTTTTTGAATATCTTACTAGGGTTTGGTGCATTTAATGCATCCGTTACATTGAGGTACAAAAAGCGGCGAAAGACAGCTGTATAATTATTACCATCAATTGAGTTCCTACATGCGAGTACCTATAAATAGGCATAGTGAAACTACTCATTTCACACTTTTACTGCAATTGGTCTGGTCATGCTTTGAATTCACAGAGCCTTTTTTCCATTCTAAATCTTTAGAGGTTCATCGATACCCTATAAATTTTACCTTCCCAACTTTTCTTTTCTTTTGTTCTTTACTGAACATATCGACTACTTCAGATAGCGAGGATAGTAGGTCCCAGGGAGCACAACTCTATAGGGAAGATGAAAATGAGAACACATCTAGCAGTTTGTTGAGTTCAAGTCCGACCTCTAGTAGCTTGAGTGATGAGAGGGCTATCTCTAGGGGCGAGGTAGACCCAAGTGAGGTGCCAGCATCACGTGGTTGACTCTTAACCCTTAATCACTATAGTGAGATTGCTTCAAATATTACCCCAGCCGATTTGATGCGCATTAGAGAGCTCTACCATATCTCTGCAGGGAATGAACTGTTAGTGCCGACCCACAGGATATGATGTATCCATCTCTGAAGGGTTGTATTATAATTTTTGAGGAGGGGTTTAGGTGTAGGCTTAGGTTTCCTCTTACACCAACTATAGTCGACCTCTTAGGTGGTCTAAAGGTCAGCATAACGCACTCTTTCTTAACTATTTTTCAACCATATATGGTTTTTTCGTGCTAATGCACCTATTTGGCCAACCAGCTTCTTTTGCTAACTTCTCAAATCTTTTTTACCTTCCAATGTCCTAGAAATTAGATAACACTAAGGAGTTCGAATTTTATTATCTTACAATGTGTCTGTATAAAAATTTCCTAATGACCCCATTCTCTTCCTATGGCCAAGAGTGAAAAAAATATTTTTTTTATGTTCGAGGGCTTGGGGGTTCAATATACCAAGGGGATGGTGGAGGGGGCACGTCGAGATGCTAGAAAATTCAACCCCGATCTAGCCAAACACCTTCATTCAAGACCATGTCAAGTTTGGCCAAATAGAGGCCTCTGTCTTAATTGAGGAGAGGTATTCGGCACCGAATGGCTTATCGTCAGCTTAGCTAAACTTGCCTGTTGATGATCAACTAAGTAGTTCTCTATCGACTATTGCAATTCTATTTTACACTATCTTTCTACTTGAGTTTAACTATTTTCTTTTTGCAGTATACTGGTAGATCAAGAAAATATAATAAACCAAGCATGACAAGAAGTAATAGCCCGTGCTCAAAAAAATGAGAAACGCCGCTAGGCTACTACCTCAACCATGGCTCCAACACCTACAATCGCAGTTCCTGCATCGAAATTGACCTCGAGGGCTTCCTTTTCTCGACTAGTGGGGATAATTGGTAGCAACCCTCCCTATTAGGGCAAAAGACCTATGGTCAACAATAGAGGTCTCGCTCCAAAAAGATCGGCAAGTGACAAGGGTAAAGGAAAAGCTCCTACCAGCTACAACTTATTTAGGAAGCACAAAATAGGGTGCTATTTTAACTTCCTCAACTACCATCACCTCGATTCGAGATAGAGTCAAACATGGCTATCTCCAACTCGACTTCCATAATGGTGTCAGGGTTGATCGGGGCTGCGGTGCTCAAATGCATGATGGTAGGATTCTTTATGTCCGAACAAAGGAAATTTAAGGATCTAAGCTAGATTGGTGAGCTCAAGGTAATGGTGTACCACTACAATATGGTAAGTGTATGGTCGATAATTTTCTCATCGAATACACTTTTCTGGTAGATCAAACTTTTGTCACAAATTTTTTCTTTCAAATGAGCTAGCTCAAGTATCATTTCTACCAGAGGTTGGAGCTGGCCCTAGCCTATCGGGTGCAATTGTAAAAGGGCAGGGATATCAATACCTTGAAAGCGCAATTGGAATCATCTCAACTCTGCATCAACCAATTGAATAAAGAGATCACAAACCTCCATGGACAGCTCAATACAAAAGATCATTAGTTGGTTGGGGCTATCCAAGAGAAAAATTAAATAGACGAGCTACTGTACAAAGCTCAACTAGACATGTAGTAGAGCTACAACTCTGGTCGAACGGTGAGGCACAATGCTACACTGTAGTAGGCCTAAGACGAATTCTTTAAGAAATGTTTGCTGATGCGAAGGGAGACAGTACAATAATTTATGCTCTACTCAACTTTTCAGGACATGAGCATAATTTTCTCGCTCGATGATGCAAGGATTGTCTTTGAGAAGGCCATCAAGCAGCTCGAGTATTTGGGCTTTGCCTTTAAGGCAAAAGATAAGGACCATATGAACCTTATATTAGATAACCAGCTGTGACCCTACCCCTTGCCCGAGGGGACAACAAGAGAATATGGTACTACAGAAAACATCCCAATCGAGGCCATGATCTCTAATCAACTGAGGCAAGCAAAGTGTCAAGGAGGCCCGCCCTTGCGGCAAAAGAGTTTGACTTCGCCAACAATTTTGCCTCTAAAATTTGAGATGGTGTGATCAATGCAAGCAAGTATATGCTGCGCTTTGAGAAGTTTTTGGTTGATGAGGTGGGGCTTTTGTAGTCGGCACAAGCCATTCTCCTCCTTATGTCAGCAATGCCCGAGCCTGCAGTGGTGGTGCTGATTTCGTTGAGCGATGAGCTTGACGATGCTATCAAAGAAAGTGCACAAGCAGCTCAAGAAGAGATGGGCTTGTGCAAAAATTGAGGTTCTTGTTGGCTCGGGAAGATTGTGGTTGCCCAGTATGGGCAATGTTGCACTTTTGTAATCTCTCTTCTCTCTTTATTTTTTCTTTCTTTTTTATTGATGAGGGTAGTACTTCAACTATAATGAATATTTCGTTCAATGAAACAAAATGCTATTTTAATCAATGTATAGCTAATGCTTTTACACTTTCTATGCTTTACGCCAATGGTCTTGTCAAATATAAATGATTGACAAATAAATTAATTAACTTAAAACCCAACAAGTTTAGGGTCGATTATAGTTAATAACTTAACTAAAGTTTATGGTCAAATTCTACAGTAATTGATTAGATAAACATGATTAAAACTAGTCGAGTATATGGTCAACATATGAACGATTGTTTCTTGGCCAAATGTAATGACCTAACTTAATTTGATTGATTATAATCGAATCATGAGTGTTGAAAAATCCTTTAACCATTAGTGTGAAGCTATTAGCTATGTCGACTATAGGGTCAATTGTAAACTCAATTTGACAGCTTAAAGCAACTTTTGGGTCAACTAAGGGGTCAACTTGAAACTTTGGCTTAGAAGCCTTAATTTGGTAGCTTGAAGCTGCTTATTGGGTTGACTACGCGGTTGAGTTAAAGTTACATAAGGCAGATGGGGGTGTTCACGGCTGCAGTATTATAAGTGAATGATTGTAGTGTTACTAAAACTGTATTTATATCATAGAATACAAAGGTGATTACAAAGCTTTTTTATACATAGAATTTTTTCAAGTTGATGGCATTCCATAGGTGAGGAAGCTCATCCCCATCAACGTTAGCAAGTCGATAAGCATTATGCCTTGACACCTTGACAATAGTATAGGGCCTTCCCATTTTAGGTCAAGTTTGCCAACATTCTTGGATATCTCCACCTTCTTGAAAATAAGGCCTCCAATCTTAAAACAGTGCAGTCTGACCCCTTTATTATAGTTCTCTACCCTCTTTGATCTATAACATTGCATGGTGCTATAAGCTTTTTGTCTCCACTCATTAATTATTTTCTTTTTGAGGTATTTTTGATCGAGTTGAAGTGGAACACTCGAGTTGTATGATATATAAGTTCAAAAGGGATAATTGCTTCAGAAAAAATACCAAACTATAAGGGTTGTGACTCGTGGCTGTATGAAGGATGGTCCTGTATGCCCATAACACCCCAGGGAGCTCATCTGCCCAACTTGACCCGGTCCTTTATATCCTAGTTTTCAAATGATCAAGGATTGTTATGTTTGTTACCTCTGTCTGGTTCAAGTGAGGGTTACTTACTGAGGTAAAGTGTTAGGTGATTCTTAAGTCCTTGCACCAACTTTGGGTATTTCTACTCTGAAACCTCATCCTATTGTCTAAAATGAGAATCTTAGAGAGACCAAAGTGATAAATAATATTTTTCCAGATAAAACTTTTGATAGCTATGTTAGTTATTTTTAGGACAACCTTAGCCTCGACCTATTTGATGAAATACTCGACTACCACTATTATGAACTTTCTCTGACCCATCGTCTTTGGTAATGATCCTAGAATATTAATCCCCCACTAATCGAATGGCCAAGTAATCTGAATATTGACCAAGGGCATAGTGGGTAGCGTGAGAGGTTTGCGTAGACTTAGCATGATAGACACTTTCTAGCAAAATTAATGGTGTATCTCAGTAAAGTGGGCCAGAAATATCCGTACTTGATGATCTTATAGGCAAGGGATTTTCTTCTTAATAGTTTCCACACATGCCTGTGTGGATATCATATAAGACTTCATGAGCCTGGTTAGGATCCAGCATCTCAAAGGCGGTCCAGAGATTGACCTCTTATAGAGTTGGCTGTATTCGTCGGGTGCAAACTTGATGACTTGTCCTCAAAAGTGATGTGCCTTATTTTTTTCTTCAAGAACTGTGCCGTGACTTAAGTAAAACTTTATTAGATCTTGCCATAAAGGAAGTGTCAACTTGATGCTCCACACCAAATTCTCTTCGAGGGTACCTATTGATGCTTTGTCAGCAATCAAAAAGGTTATTGTCTTATCTTTTGTACCTCTAGTCAAGCTAGCAAACTTGGATAGTGCATCCGCGCACTCATTCTCATATTGAAGTACCTGGCTACATATGACGTTTCTGAATGACTCTGTAATCTTCTGCCTTTGCTAGGTACTGGCTCATTGTTGAGTCCTTAGCCTCAAAATTTCCTTCGACCTATTCACTTTCAATTGGGAGTCTATGATTGCGGCCAGGTGCTCAACTTATCGATCGAGTGCCATCCTCACCCTAGCGATGAGGGCTGCATACTCAGCCTTATTATTAGTGACTGTATCAAGTTTGATTGAAAAATCATATTCTTCTATTGTCAAGGAATGGAAAGCCACTCATGCTCCTTCTTTTAACATGGTCGATGATCCGTCGATAAGCAGAGTCCAAACAAAAGAAGTTTTGCTACTCTTTTTAGGGAGATCAACCAGCTCAGTGATGAAGTCAGCCAAAATCCATGATTTAATGGCTACTCTGGGTTGAAAGGTGATATCAAGTTCTCTTAACTTAATGGCTAATTTCATTAACCTCTCTAATGTATCTGGCTTTGAGAGTCTGGTTTGTCAGTACTATCATTGCTTAGGACTGGAAGTATGGTTGTACCTTTTGAGCTTTAGTAACTAACGCCAAGGAAAACTTCTCAATAACCAAGTAATTATGTTTTGGCCCTTGGTGTGCCTTGCTGCAATAATAAATTAGTCGGTGGTTTCCATCCTTGGTCAAAACCAAGACTGAGCCGATTAATGCTTTCAAAATAGCCAAGTAGATATATAGTACCTCTCCAAGCTGCGGCTTAGCAAGCATGGGGGCAATGACAAGTACTACTTTAATTCAACCAGAGCCTAATCACACTATTCATTCCACTAAAAACCTAACTTCTTGGCATTTCTGAGAATCTTGAAGAAGGGTAAGCTCATGTTGGCCAAATGGGTAATGAATCTTCCAAGGGCTATAATTCTTCTTATCAACAAATATACATATCTGATTGTTCAAGGTGGAGCAATGTCCATCATGACCTGAAATTTCTATGGATTAGCCTCAATACCCCTCTGACTAACCATATAACCCAAGAATTTGCCTCTTTAATTGCCAAACATACACTTGATTGGATTTAACTTCATGCCAAATGCTCGTAATATGGCAAAGGTATGGTTAAGGTTGAGCAAATGGTCATCAACCTTCTCTATTTTCACAATTATGTCATAGACATAAACCTCTATAGATTTGCCTATCTCATTTTTTAACATAAAATTGACCAGTCTCTGATAGGTCACCCTAGCATTTTTTAGTCCAAAGGGCATGATTGAAAAGCAATAAACTCCATTGGGGACTACAAAAGAGGTTTTGTCCCTATCCTTAGGAGTCATGAATATCGGGTGATACCTTTGGAATGCATCCATCATACTCAATAGTTTATAATCAGCTGTGGAATCTACTAATAAATCTATACAAGGTAAGGGGTAAGGATCCTTAGGGCAAGCTTTATTCAAATTGGTGAAATTGTTACACATGTGCTATTGTCCCTCATTCTTGAGGACAAGTACAACATTACAAAGCTAAGATGAGTATTGAATTTTTACAATATAGCACACATCTAAAAGTTTGTTGACTTCCTCTTCGATGATTTGGATTCTCTCATAATTAAAGGTTTTTATCTTCTGCTTGATTGATTTGTATGAGAGGTCGATGTTGAGACAATGAATGATCACGCTAGGGTTAATTCCCTGGATGTTGGATGCCTTCCAAGCAAGGATGATGATATTTTTCCACAAAAAATCAACCATGAGACATTCCATGTAGGAGCCCAATCTATTTCGATCCTAGTGGTCTTGTTGAGGTTCCCAAGCTCCAGCTCAACCATTTTGAACTCCTCGACAAGCTTTACTCTAGTATCTTCCAACTTTCTCTTCTTGTTAGCTTGGTCCTTCTCGAGTTTCACTATAAGGGCATCCCCCGAGGTCTTTAGTTATAATAGAGTCTTCTACTCACTCAACTTGACTAAAATGGTGTAACATTGCTAGGCTTCCTTAATGTTACATAATAGCTCGCCCGTTCCTGCCAAAGGCGGGAACTTGATTTTCATATGATAAGTTGATACAATGGTCCAAAAATTATTAAGGGCTGGTCAACTAATTATGACATTGTAAGCAAATAAAGCGTCAATGACCAAATAATTTATCATCAGTGTCCTTCTATGGGGCACCTCCCTGAATGAAGTAAAGAGATTAATAGAGCCTTCTGGTATGATTTTTGACCCCCAAAATCTAAATAAAGGGGTACGCATTGGCTTGAATTTTTGCTAGACTAGGTTCATCTTTTTTAGTGTTGAGAGGAATATGATGTTAGTAGAGCTACCATTGTCGACCAAAACCTTCATAACCTTAAAGTTGGTAATCTCAGCGAAGACTACTATCGGACAATCAGCTTTATGGTTGATGTTTTTTCCTTTGAGATAGGCCAAGTCATCATCATCGAAGGAGATGGGCTTTGCACTAATGGATAAATAGAGCATTATTTTGATTGGGGAGGCTTTGGTTAACTGTAGCCTTCTCTATATCTATCTCCTTATTTTGAGTCCTTCCCTGTGAGACCACCTGCAATCATGTTAATTTCTCCTCGAATGGACGAGCAGTTATCCTGAGTGATTTATTTTTCCTTTATCATCCCTCCTCGAGCTAACCAACCTTTCGCTATGGGGAATTTGGTTGATTCTATCCCCCTCAGTCCTAGTGCTATCAACAATATATTGTTTAAGATGGCCTTAACTAATCAACCTCTCAATTTCATCATGGAGATTGAAGCAATCCTTTATGTTATGCCCCCTTCACTTGTGAAAGTGGTAATATTTCTTTAATTTTTTTATTGCCTTAGTCTCAGTGAGCTTTCATAGCTTTTTAAGAAGGTTATCATGCTAGATGGCAAACAACACCTCCTTCACTGTATGGTTCAACAAAGTGTAATCATGGAAGCATTTTATTGGAGATTGACAACTCTCCTACTTTTGGTCATCTTTCTCTTTATTTTTCTTTTTCTCAACCTCAGGATTGCCAAATTTTAATTTTTTCATTCCCTCAAAGGTTATGGATTTCTCCATCAGGTTGAGCAACTCTTCCATCGACCATGGGCGTTCTCGCACTAAAGCATTGGTGTATTCCGTGTGCTAGAGCCCCAAGAACAACATATCAATCAAGAACTCAATCCTGAGATTGTCGATCTTCAGCGCCTTCATGTTGAACTTGGTAAACAATTCACAAAGAAAGTCTCTCTAATTCTACTTGATGGTTTAAAAATAGGTATGGGGGAGCTTCACCTTTCATTGACTAGCAAACTAGTGAAGAAACTTATCACATAGCTAGTCGTAGGAGTATATCGATGACAATTTAAGTATGATAAACCAATTGTGCACAATACCTTAAAAAGTGGTAATCAGCATCTTCACATATATGTATTCATTATGTCTATGCAGTTACATCATGTGCTCAAACTACATCAGATGCTCATTGGGATTAGTTGAGCTATTATACAATAAGAGTTCGATTGAAACCTTTGCATCAAAGGTAATGTGCTCGTTGATTATCTCCTATATGAACAGTGACCCTTTTTCACAGCAAGACCTCTGGGGGCCATCATGGTTGGGCACCCTTTTAGTGTTTCTCCTTGAGATATCATCAAGATGTCTATTCAACTGCTACACTTGGTGAAAAACTTCTTTCCACTTATCCCGATCTGCCTAAGTCATGTTGTTGTTAAACTAAAGCCTTGCACACTTGGCCCTATCATATTATAAGGCTCAAATAGGCTAGGCCACATGATCTCTTAGTTCACCCATCTCTTCACGAGGATCCAATCTTGAACGTTCAATACTATTGCACTATTGGGCTCAATTAGGTCGAACATAATGGTCTGTGGAATCAACAATCTTTTTCCTTAGCTCTAATCGCCCCTTTTCTCCATAGAGGCACCTAGGGCTAGCTTCTTGTCTTCTTGGTGGGTGCCTGGACTCTAGGTGATTGCTATTGTCCCAAGGGAACCTTTCTTCAAGCGGTGGTGATTACGGAGTTGCATTACTAACTTGGGCAGGCACAATTGTGTGCCTATTTAGTGCCATAAAAAGCTAAGTAGAAATTTAGGCGGAGATTTGTTCACTTATCAATTGCATTAGTTGAGGCATGGTTAAAGTAACAACTTGCTCCTGTGGGGCGCTAAGGCCCAGGATATGTATCTTTGCTGAGGTTGAGAGGGGGTAGAGATATTGTCCTTCTATTTTTCTTCCTCTCAAATGTGGCTCACTTGGTGTTTACCATTTCTTTCAATTGCAATCTTAAGATTTCCCATAAACAGCGCCAAAATAATGAGGTTGAAAGCTATTTTACTAGATTGGGTTATGTTTAAGCTTAATCGACCAAGGTGGTCGAGTGATCCAACAGTGATATCTTTTTGGGTAGAAATCTACAACTATTAGCAAATGTTAGACTAGCCGAGATGCCTCTGGCTAAAGTACTCAGATGCTCAAGTTACTACTAGTCAAGTAACGGAGTTGAGTGGTAGTGTAAAAGCGTATAGTAAAAGTAGCATACCTGAAGAGTGGTTGGCAACGAGGTATTTATAGCCTTCTTCAAATAGATGATATATCAAAGATGCCCATATCAAGTGTAGAAGGCTTTTGTCCTTGCCTAAGAGCTATAGGTCATTTCTCATTTAGTACTATTCGAGGTGGCATAACCTCTTGCTTTCTTAGGATAATAGTACTCTGGAGGCACACCTCCTAACAGAGTTGATGGCAAAAGCAGTATTGGGGCAACATACACTATTAATATAGAGGCACGCTGGCTATTAAGGTATTAAATGCAATAAGGATATAGTTTAGCACTGAAGTGAGCACTCTGGTCGAAGGTGATCGACCATAAAAAGTGGTTGACCAAAGAAATAATTGAAGGGGCTAGGCGGCCTGAAGCCTCACATCGGGTTAGGTCAAGAATAATCCACTCGACTTGAAGGTTCTGGTTGAGTGGCTTAGCCCATCATACTATATATATACATAGGCGATGGTCGACGGCCCACCTGGGTTTGGTAACATACTTAAGCTTTAGATGTAAATTGGGCTTAAAAGTATGCTCATGAATCAATAACTATTAGGCTAGGCCTGTTAGGCTACCCATATCAAGGTCCAAGGATATTTTTGTGTGAAAAACAATCATAATAGTAACCAAGGGACATTTTTGGATTTTTATCTAAAATATTTTATGACATCCGCATTTCTTTGAATAGAAATTAATGGACTTTCGAAAATGTAAGATGGATCAAAACATTAGTGTGGATATTTGTAATTTCATTAAATCTTTGCATTTTTAGGTAAACAGACCAAACCTCAGGGGGTTTGGTTAATTAACCCTAAAACTAATGATTTGTTGAGGTAAACGTATATATAATTTTAGTTATTTTTGTGCATTTTAAATTTATTCATTGTTGGCACCAAAAATCTTAAAAAGAAGGAAAGTCTATGCTTAATCGACCAAAGGAAGTATGGATGCAACAGCCAAAAGGGTCATCTATGTAGGCTATATAAATCTCTACTCATTAATCATCAATCGTTAACCGAAATTGCTTGGATGTTGCTTAGTCTAAGTCATTGACAACTAAATGAAACACTTGACCACATCCTGGACAAGTGGGTAGTGGAAGCCACCTAACCAACACCAACACATTCAGAAATAGTTGCTAGAGTGGGTATTAAAGCTATTTTTGAGTTGTATATAGAGAGTTAACTAGCAAGAAACCTCAAAGACTCAAGCGCTTGCCAATTGTTTGTCCAAGTTTTAATTTCTTTTTAATTCACACATTTTATAACATTTCTAGTCATTTTTCTTTAATACCTTACTTCTTTAATGCAATTTCAATAAGCCTAGACTAGCGAGATTAGGTAGGAGCGTCAAATAATTGAAATAGCTAATTTAATTTATTCCTAAAATCAAGCTAAATTTTCACATCAATACATTTTTTTGTCACTCACATCGGATGTGATTTTTCATGGAGAATGCAATTTTGTTTTGATAAATGCCTTTCTAAACAGAAGAGTTTCAAGGAAATAGAAAAAATAAAGAGAGAATGTTTGCCAAGCCCTAAAAATCCTAGCCCATGGCTACTCAATATGTGGACTTACCGATCGATTCATATGGCCTTCCCAAACCAGTTGCTCCACTTTCTGTACTAGGGATAATTTTCAATTCACCATAAGTGACTATTACTAGAAATCTCGCAACGACCTCTCTTATTTACTATCTAATCAACATGAGAGGGCTCATGTATCATATATCTCATCAATTAGCTAAGATAGTAGAACCTATGATAAAAAATGAGGTCTATTTTGTTTAAGGGCAAAGTGCCGTATAACATTAGATGTGTAGTTGATTGCATATTGACATACCAACTAGGCTACACCTAAGTATATTAGGTCCCAAACCTCCATTTTATGGTAGGATTAGGGCTGACTTAGAGTTAAGTTGGACCATTATTTCATAACTTGGGAGAAGAAGACCCTAATAAATTAAGAGCATACCTAACTTATAAGTTGTAGATGCAATATATATAGTGCAAAGGGTCAAGAAAAAATCAAACTCTTCAATTAACATTGGCCTAACCCTATCTCTAATAGCCTATAGATACTTCCAACCAATGCAATGAGGAATGATGCCTATTTTTCCTTATATCACTGCTAGGTAACAACAACAATATTGATTGAATTTTGTGGTAGGTGTTGGAATAGTACCCCATAGTCAATTAGAATTGACGTGTAAAACTACTTCAATTGTGAGACAATCATGATCGAATAATAATTTTTTATAAAATGACCATCTTCATCTTATGCCTTTTATACTTTACTTGTATTTGGATGGAACTCTTAAATCACACAAGATTAAGGAACTTGATCATGCATATGATGGTGATCATGAAATAAGTCTCTAAGGTCATGATTTTAAATATTTCAAGTTATAAAATCTTATGAGAAAGGGCATCTAACATTCAAATAAATTTGCACCAACAATGCATATTCTTGCCTTATTTCATGGGCAATCTACGTTAGACATAAATGTATGTTAGTGGGTGTCTATTAGAAAACAAATTCACTGAAGACTCGCCCTGAGAATCTACTAGATAGTCGAAATGGCAAATCAATAGTGAAGAATTATCAAAGCTTACGATAATGCATATAATTAGTTCTTTGACTTGAGGACCTATAGTAACTTTGTGTTTACACCCTTATGCTTTGACTTTGCCCTAATCATGTGGTAGGTCATCTAGGTTTAGATTGGGCATGAGCTACTTAAACATGGAAGTTTGTGAGATCCAAGAAAGGGTCCATTTCTTCATTGTTGTGAAAAAAGAGTGCATCTTCTATGTATTTTATAATGATTTGTTCCAAGAAATCCTTGTGCAAGGTAGTATAACTATTTGAAAAAGGAATTTTCCAAAGTTAAGGCCATAAAGGGGAATCGACATAGCTATTGAGGCTATTACAGGCAGTTATTGAGGTATTAGAGATATAGTTATTGAGGCTATTAAGGAGATGATAAATATCTTGCCCTAAACCTCTTTCAGGAGATAGAAGATTGAAGGACTGTATTTGCATGATAAGCGTGAGCTATAATAGTTTATCATGATATAATTCATTCATCCAATTAATTGGGATCCATGGACTTATTGCTAGAATTTAATTATGAAGATTGTGTACTCTTTAATTAATAGAGATTAATTGAAAGAGTTATTAGTTTAAATGAATTTAATTCAAATATTTTTTATATTCAAAATATCACAAAGAGCTGTAAGCCTATGTCTAATGAATGAATGAACCTAATGGGTTACATACAAAAGTTTAAGGAAACTCTTGTTTCATAGGAAGAATTTTCGAAGGAGTTAGAAAATTCAAATTGGACATTCTTGCCTAACGAGCGAGAATAAGTTGACTAATTATCAATTGATCATTTTTGACTTTATTAATTTAAGTATTAAATTAATCAAAATAATTTAAGGAATTAAATTAAGCCAATTAAACAAAAATGCTAATTTAATTAGTGCCATATGACACATTAATTGGTCATGTTAACTTAAGGAGTTAAGTTAGCCCAATTAACTTAAACAGTTGAGTTAATTAATGAGTTAAGTTAAATTAATTAAATTAAAGACTTAATTTAATTAAATAGGGAATTCAAGTTGAAGGGAAATCAAATGGAAGAGTCCATTTGAATTATGCAAGTTAGCATTTCAATTTATGAAATGAAATGCAAATTCAAGCTAAATAAAGTTTCAACAAGTTGGCGCACATGCGTGGTAGGTGTGATGAGGGGCTTCCATCCTTTTTTTTAAATACATATGTGGCCAGCTATAGGTGCTTAATGCATGCTTTCATTTTTCCCTCCAAAAGGTAGTACAATTCATGTGTTGAATAACCACTTTCTAGATTCCCTCCTCCCTCTCTCCTCCTCCAAAACTACCAACCTCCATCATCGTCTTTCTCCTCTCTTCTCTAGTAAAGAGTGTGTGGATTGAGAGACCTTCCTAGTGAAAGGTAGAGATAGATTGAGATCCAAAGTATAAAACCTAAATAGGCAAAATAAAAACCAATCATCTCATCCTAAGGATCATAATCATACCTTAAATAAGGATTTGAAGTTAGAAAAATTACCTTTGCAATTAAAAACAAAAGATTTGAGAAAATCGCTTCAAAGATTCTTCTATTGGAAGATCTACCATGCAAATACATTTCTTCCATCTCCTTTCTCCTAAAAGATGCCTAGGGCAAGATATTTTTTGGCTCCCTAATAACCTCAATAACTATGTCTCTATATCTAATATTCAATTCCCCTTTATGACCTCAACATTGGAAAACACCTTTTCTAAATTGTTATACTACCTTACACAAAGATTTCTTAGAATCGATCACCATAGAATACATAGAAGACACACTCATGATGAGCAAATAGATACCATCTTATATCTCACAAACTTCCATGCTTAAGTAGCTCATGCCCAATCTCAACTCCATATGACCCACTATGTGGTTGGGAAAAGTCAAAGCATAAAGACCTAAACACAAGGTTACTATGAATCCTTAGGTCCAAGGACTAATTATATACAATATTGTAAGCTATAGAACTTGCCACTGTCGACATGCCACTATAACTATCTAGTGGATTCCCCATGTAGGTCTTCAATAAACTTGTTCTCTAGCAAGCACCTATTAACATGCATCTACATCTCATATAGATTACCCATGAAATAAAGCAATATCCAACCTCTTAGAATATACATCGCTAGTGCAAGTCTACCCAAATTCTAGATACTCCATCCCATAAGATTATAAGACTTAGAATACTTCAAAATCATGACCATAGAGACTTATTTTATGATCACCATCATAGGCATGACCAATTCCCATAGTCTAATATGATTTAAGAGCTTCAACCAAATGCAAGTAAAGAGTAAAAAACATAAGATGAAGATGGTCATTTAAAAATAATATCATTCAATCAAGATTGTATCACAAGTGGAGTAGTTTTACATGCCAATCTAATTGTCTTGTGAGGTAATATTCCAACACCTAAGAGTGTGGACTATGCATTAGAGGCTTAACAGTAGGGAAGCTTAGGATTAGTTGATTGAATTTCCTTGTGGCCATTTTTGAAGACTTATTACCGATTGATTAGAGTAGATTTTTGTCCATTTTTAGCCATCCTAGAGGTTGTTATAGTGGTGAAAGTGTTTTCAAAATTTGCTAAATTTTGGAGGCTTTGAAGTAGAGAAATCAGATCAAGGTGGAAGACCTTGTTGATCTTCATTTAAAGGTGTCCTTTGGGAGATCTACTTGATTCCTTTGATTCCTTCTTCAAAGGTAATTTTTCAACCTTTAAATCTTAACTTAACGTATGTAGATAGATCTTTGGGATCATGATAACTAGTTTAATTTTGACCTATTTTAGTTTAAATTTATGAATCCTAGTGTATCTCATACCTTCAAATGGTATCAAAGCCATCTTCATGCCTAAATTAGGATTTTAGTTACTTGATTTATGTGATGGATTGACTTTAGATCTCCAAATATTTAATTCAATTGATGAATTGGAGTTTTTGGAGATTTTTCATGTGGCTCTTATTATGTTGGATTGAAACATGTCAATATGTGCTTAAATGTTAATTCAAATATTGGCATGAGTTTTAATTCAAATATTATGATGTTAAATTTTGATTAAGAATTAGTTGATATTATATATTGATATAGCACATTAATTATAGATTTAATGTATTTTGACTATTTTTGGATCCAATTGGATTGGAGTTAATTGGAGATTTTTGGAGAATGTTGATTTTTCCTAAGATTTTATTTTTGAACCACTTTGGACACTTGAATTTCCAATTTTAAAAATGTTTGAAATCTGGAAATTTATCACAAATTGTGTGAATTAACACAAAAGAAGGCATGAAATGGCCTTAACTTGGACCTAGGCGGCACATGGCAGGTTGTCAGCCTTGGCCGAGCAATAAGTACACTATACACATACTAGTCGCGTGGTAGGATGGGTGTGCCAGGCAGCAGCTGATCAAGCTACCTTGGGAAAGGTTTTGAGGCATATTTTTCTATGATAAAGCACAATGAAGAACAACAACCTCCGAAGAGAGATAGGTCCAAAAGCCCATCCCAACAAACGAACCAGCAACCATATCAAGTCAAAGGCCTCCCTCTATTCGAGGAGTGATCGATACTATTGCGAGGGCACCAACATGTGAAGACTCCAAGTCCTCCAAAAAAAAAAATAGAGCACAACCTCAAAAGCTACAGCAACACACAACCAATTTTTCATGTATCCACTAGTTCAAAAGTGATCACCTTCGAAGGCGATGATCTCACTTATATTTCAATGCTTAACGTTGATAGCGAACTCAATTACCCTATCATCATCACCACTAAAACTATTAAATATGCTGTGAAAAAGGTGTTGATTAATAATGAAAATTCATCCAATGTCATTTTTTATGCAACTTTAAGAAAGATGGACTTGGATAAGCTCATGTTCTCCCCCATAAGTACATCCTTAATTGGTTTTAGAGGGCCAAAAGTGGTGTCCTTAAGATCAATTGAACTGATGACCTCTATGGAAACACCACTAAAATAATGCAGAATGATGATCAAATACTTGGTCATAATGCCTCTTTTTCCTGCAATGTCATCTTGGGATGACCAACGCTTAATGATTTCCACACGATGATTTCTAGTTACATTTGAAAGTCAAGTTCCTGACCACCGAGGGAATAGAAGGAGTGCCTTGCAACACTAGCGAAGCCTGGAGATGCTATGCTATCTCAATTAACACTAAAACAACAAGTCCCTAACACTAAAATGAGCCTTGAATTAGATATACCAATCCTCGACCCCAAGGACTTACAAAAGTGGAAAATAGAAGATACTAGAGTTGAACCTACAGAGAAGTTTAAGAAAATTGAGCTAGAGCTCAAAAACCCTACAAAGTACACTAAGATCAAAACTCAACGGAAGCTGCACACCAAGTGTATGGTTATTGACTTTCTCCACCAGAATGTCAATGTTATTGACATTCATGTAGAAAATAAAGGTATTCAATGAAGAGAGAAATAGAATTATAAATAAAGAGATAAAAAAGCTCCTCCAAGCAAGCTATATCGTCGAGATCAAGTTTCCTAATGGTTGTACAATGTAGTGATGGTAACAAAAAATGAAGGAGAGTGGAAGATGTGTAATAACTTCACCGACCTCAACAAAGCTTGCCCTAAAGACCCAAACCCACTTCCATGAATCGATCTCCCCATTAACTTAGCTGCGGGGTGTGATCTAATTAGCATGATGGATGCTTCTCAAGGATATTACTAAATCTACATGGCTTCTGAAGATTGGGATAAAATGGCATTCATGGTTCTAACTAAACTATATTATTTTTTCGTTATGCCTTTCAGTCTAAAGAATGCTGGAGCCATGCATCAACAACTCATCAATATGATTTTCAACAATGACATAGGCCAGTCGATGGAAGTAAACATCCACAAAATAATAGTTAAGAGTGTAAATGAAGACATTCATTTAGATAATTTGACCAACACCTTCTCTATCTGAAGGGGGTATAGCCTAAAGCTCAGCCTGGCCAAATGCACATTTGGAGTTTGAGGGGGAAAACTTCTAAGCTACATGGTCAATGAACTAGGGATAAAGGCTAACCCATAAAAGATTTAGGCCATATAAGACATCACCCAGCAAGGTCATTCAAAGAGGTCCAGAGAGACTAAAGGATCGAATAGTCACCCTGACCAGGTTCATATCAAGAATGGTAGACAGAAGCCTACCTTTCTTAAAATTCTAAGGGTCACCCCAAACTTTCAATGGACAGAGAAGTGCAATCGAGCTTTACTCAAATTGACAAAGAACTTGTTAGAAGCCATATGATTAGCAAAGCCGACTAGAGAAACACTATACCTATATTCAGTAATATCCCCCAATGCAGTTAACACTGGTGCTTACATCAGTCATTGGGATACTTTATTGACCTATTTACTATTTAAGCAAAGCTTTACAAGCAGATAACAAAACTGCATGGAGATTGAGATGTTCATGCTCGTTGTCATTGTAATAGCTTAACAATTAAGGCTATACTTTCAATCACACAGCATTATTATTTCAACAAAACAGCTACTTAAGAATGTGCTATCAAAACTAAACCTATCTAGGAGGCTTATCAAATAGGCAATTGAGCTAGGTGAATTCGATATCTACTACAAACTAAAAATAGCCATCAAGGTCAAAGTATTGGAAAATTTTCTAATCAAATAAGTTGACCTCATTGAAGAGAAACAAGAAACACACCTTCCCTAGATATTACACATCAATGGAAGCTCAATAGCACTAAGAGGAAGAACAAGAGTTCTACTAGTACCCATGATGGGATAATGTTAAATTTGCCAAAAATGTTGAACTTTCAAGTCACCACAGTAAAGCAAGATATAGGGCCCTCATCACAGGGATGAAAATGGCTATTCAACAAGGAATCCAATGGCTAGCAGCCCTAACCGACTCCCAGCTTATTGTCAGATAGTTTCACTACACTTATGAAGTAAAAAAAGTATTGATGGCCAAATACCTATATGTAGTTCGATAATTGTAGCAAAAATTCTAGTCATTCTTCCCTAGCCAAATCCCCAGGTTGGAAAATGATAAAGGTGACACTCTATCTAAGCTTGCAAGCTCCACCTAAGGCACTTACTGAAGAATAATAACTTTATTAGTGCAAGACCACCCAAGCACTTCTGATGCCAAGGTTGAAGATGGGATAATGTGGTCAATTGAGGACTCAACCCCACCCTAGCTAGATGGCATAGTGGAGTACTTTCATAATGGCAAACTACAAGTGAATAGAGTGAAGGCCCACTAAGTCAGAGTCGGATTAGTGAGATATGTACTAAATGAAGAAGACATACTCTTCAAATGGTCCTTTTTCAGACCTCCACTATGTTGTTTGAAGCTAAGACAAGCAAATGAAGTGTTGAGTGAAATCCATGTGGATATGTGTGGAAACTACTTTGGAGGTCAAGCTCTGACACACAAGGTGCTCAGCCAATGCTACTTTTGGCCAACGTAACTAAAGATACAATGGATTTCTATCAAAAGTGCAAATTATGCTAATTCCATGCTAACGTCCTCCACCAACCAGCTACACCAATGGTCAGTGTTGAGGTCTCTTGGCCATTTGTCCAATGGGGCATCAACTTCGTGGGAACATTTCCCCTAGTGATAGGTTAATGCATATACCTCATCATCACAATGAAGTACTTTATAAAATGGATAGAAGCTAAAGTTGTTGCCAAAATAACTAACTCGGTGGTTAGAACTTCCATTTGGAAGAACATTGTATGCTAATTCAAACTCCCAAGGTTACTTATGTTCGACAATGGAACTCAATTTCAAATTAAAAGGATCACAGAATAATACTAAAGTGTAGGGATGAACAATATTGCACGTCAATAGAAAACCCACAAAGCAACGAACAAACCAAGGTTACAAATTGAACTATAGTTGATCATATTAAGAAAAAATAGAAAGCAGTCAAAGAAAATTGGGCAGATGACCTTCTTGGGGTACTTCAGACATACCAAAACACTCTTTGAGTAGTAACTAGAGAAACACCATAAAACATAGTTGATAGATCCAATGTTGTACTCTTAGTTGAAATTATCAAAGAAATGGCAAGGGTACTTGACTACAATCTGATTAGTTTAAGTCTTTGGAGATCGACTTGCACAAAGAAAAATTATTAAAGAAACGATAGGGGTACTATGATCTACAAGTGAACAGTAGTAGCCTTCATCTTCTAGTTGGTGTCGATCTTTAGTTTCTTGATCTCTCATTTTTGCTTGTAGACCAAGGTTTTGAAGGATTGCAAATTCTCAACCCTTTTCCCTTAGCACCTGAATAGTACCATATGTGTACCCTCAAATCGCTTTTTCTAGGCACTACAATCTGACATAACATATTTACACCTTTAGTACAAGTTCCAATCTAGCTAGCTTATCTGCACAAGCATGAGGTCAAATGATTAGTAAACAATTAATATGCAGATTCAAGGTCAAAAAATAGAGGTTGAAAATTACCATGTTGGAAAGATAACCCAGTTGCTTTATGACCTTCCCAGTAGCAATACTTGAGATCTTCTCTTGATCGATCTCAAAAATACCTAACCACATAAGGGCTAAGGTGGTTGCACTCAAGTTTTCCTCATCAATAATTCAGGTGTCATTATTGACACTACCATACCAAACCTAAAATGAGGCTCCTCGAAGGAAGAAAACCCAAATGTATTCAAATTAATGCTCTTCAAATCTTGTGAGCTAGGGCCAAGTGGAGCAAAAGTGAGCCTCAAGGTTGATAGTTGAAGCTTTCAAATAGGGCCACAATCTTACCCTAAGAGGTTGGCTCCATCTTGATAAGTGCAATCCTTTTCCCTTTATCTTAAGTAGTAAGTCCTTTCAATAGTGTAAGCGCTGACCCCACACCATTGTGGGGCTTCTTTGAACCTACCAACCCTACATCTCAGACTCTCATACTCTTGCCCTCAGGGGCTCTCACAAAAAACCTCTTGATTTTCCAAACTTTTACCATAGAAATAACAATAAGGGTTGAGAACGTTTTTACCTAGTCGAGCGATGATATAGTAAAAACTCACCTCCAAGACAGCAGTCAATTTGCTCAACAAGGGCTAGTAAAAAAGGTTGGAAAACTTGGTGAAGGAAAATTGTTGTTAGTAGCATCTTATAAAGACAACAAAAGTATATATCAAAGAAAAAGAGTTCAAAAATAGTTGTATCGGGCTAGCCCTATTGCTATTATGAATGGCCCTAACCTCAAAGGTAATAGGAAACTTAAGGTAATATTGGAGGTTGGCTAGGTGGATAGCAAGATAATTTTTAGGGGCTCAATGCATTCGGTCATCCACTTCGATTCGAATAAGCACAAATGCATAAGGGATATAATTCTAAGCTTTGGCATACGCTTATTTGACCTCAGTGATGGTGGATTTGGTGTCAATATGGAAGGCCTAAGTTTTGCAGGAGGTCTATTTTATTGCAGGGATCGAAGGTCCCGCCCTTTAACTGGATGAAGAAGCCACCCTATTAGAACTAGTACAATATTTCACTAACCTAAATAGGTCGACTCTCAATTTTACTAGGGGATTCTCAGCTCCTAAAGTCTGTAGTTCACCCTCATCCCCCAATTCCTTCTTACCCTTAACACTCTCTTTAGCTAAGGCCTCCGCAAACTAGATCCAACCACTCTCATCACCTAATATGTTGACCTCAGTGTTACTCATCTAGTTGGGGTAGAAACTATCAAAACTTTCAATCCTACTACTATAGTACTCTTAAACATAAACCCCACTATCCCCGCTCATCCTCACTATCTCACTATTACTATTAGAGTCCACCAAAAATGGATAACAAGAAAAATAATAGAGAGAATATCAAATGCAAAAGAAAGGAATGAGAATTACCTAAAAATTACAAGTTCTAAGAACAAAAGTGCTTGCAACTTAATCTTGGCACTTAGGGATCGACTTGCTGTTGGTGCAATGCCCCGTAGATAATTAGATTAGCATGTAAACTGTTTCACTTATGACAATCTCAAATGAATGATATTTATATTAATGGCCACTTTCATCTTTTGTTTATCTTGTTTCACTAGCAGTTGGTTGAAACCTATAAATCACATAAGACTATGGGACTTGGTCATACACTAAGTGGTGATCATGAAACAACTCTTACATAATTGTGGTCTTAAAATATTTCAAGTCATAGAATCTTATTAGGCAAGGCATTCAAGATTCAAATAAACTTGCACTAATAATGCATAAATCTAAGGAGTTGGATATTGCTCCATTTTATGAGCAATCCATGTTAGACATGAGAGTATGTTAGTAGGTGCTTGTCAGAGAACAAGTTCACTAAAGGCCCACCCAAAGAATCCACTAGATAGTCATAGTGGTAAGTTATCTAGTTTACACTAGTGCATATAATTAATATTTAGAATTGAGGATCCATGGCAACCTTGTGTTTAAGTTCTCAAACTTTGACTCTTCTGAAAAGTTAGAGTAGCACTAAGATCTAATAAAACTTCAAAAGCTTGAAGCAACCAAGGATCTAAACATGCTATAGATATATATTTGGCTATAAGAATACCTTGATAAGCAAATTTCCAAGGAGAAAATGGTGAATAATTCACGAATCTAGAATCTACCAAAGACCAGCAAAGCAGAGAATCAGCAACTTTTGCTTGATTTTGAGATCTCCAAAAATCACAAAATTAAATCTATAACTTCTTCACACAACAATGAAGATCCATATAAAAATTAAGAACAAAAATAAATCTGGATCTTCTCAAAAAAATAGCCAAAATTGCTGCTCGGCATAGTAGATCTCCAAAGCTAGCAAAATAAATGTTTTGCCTCTATTGATATGATCCACACACCAATTGAACTTTCAATTTCTACTATGATTTAGCTGGATAAATGAGAGGATAAAGGCATCATGAAGGCTAATTTTGAGGTTGGGAGAAGAAGAGAGAGCAAACCTTCAACACATGAGGCAATCTTTAGAGAGAGGTTTTTGGAGGGAAATGCAAAAAATCTAATTCTACACAACAATTTGCGCAAGTGCTAAATCCTCTCACCTCTATATCTATATATAGAGAGAGGACGGTGTGATGCAAATTTGGTATCACAACTTCCTCAAGGTGGGTGGCCATTTGCAAGCTTAGTTGGCAAATTTAAATTTAAATCTCATTTGAATTTTATGTGCATATCAATTCAATTCGAAATCTAATTTCAAATTAATTAAAATAATAATTCAAATGAACTCTTCATTTGAATTTTTCCTCCAAAATATATTATTGACATTAATTAAATTAAACACTTTAGTTTAATGAATTAACCTTTGAATTAACACTTAAGTCAACAAGCTTAACACTTAAGCTTAATTTGTTAACTTAACATTTTAAGTTAATTTGACCAATTGATGATCATTTTGGCACCAAATAATTAAATCCTTAATTATTAGTGTAATTTAATTTCTTAAATTAATTGATTAATTTAACACTCAAATTAATCAAGCCAAAATTGACCACAAAATTGATCACTTCAAAAGCGATCCACTAGGAGTGAATATTCTAACATTTAGAAAATTCCTCCATCAATTAGGAAGCTAATTAGATTTTTTGTGTGACTCAATAGGTTCTACCATTCATTGGACACAGGCTTACAACTTACTATAACTTTTGAACATCGTATATTTATTATAGTTTAAAACACTTTTAAACTAATTGACTTAACTTAATTAATCTCATTAATTGAAGAGTACCCAATTCCCATAGTAGATGTCCAACCTCAAGCCCATGGAGCCCACCTAATTGGCCAAAATGAATGCTCTTGGAGAACTATTGTAGTACTACGCATACTATGTAAATACAGTCATTTCGTCTCTTATCTCCCCAAAAATTGAAGGACAAGATATTTGTCAACTCCTCAATAACATCGATGCTATGCTTCTATTCTCGATGTTTGATTCCCTTGTGTGACCTTACTTTTGGAAAACTCCTTTTCCAAATTTTCACACCACATTGCACAAAGATTTCATAGAATCGATCATTATAGAATGTATAGGAGATGTACACGCACTTCACAAAGACAAGGAGTCAAATTCCATCTTAGATCTCACAAACCTCCATGCCAAATGGTTTATATGTAATCTCAACCTGAACAGCCGACTAGGTGACCAAGAATGAGTTAAAGCATAAGGACCGAACATAAGGTTACCATGGATCCTCAGGTTAGAGGACTAATGATATGCACTAGTGTAAGCTGGAAAACTTGTCACTACCGAATTACCACTCCAGTTGTCTAGTGGATTCTCCAGTGGGTCTTCAGTGCCTTTTTCTCTAATAAGCACCTACTAACATGTACTTGTATCTCATATAGTTGCTCATGGAATGAAGCAATATCCAACTCTTAGATTGATGCACCGTTAGTGCAAGTCTATCCAAATTTTAGATGCCCTATCTCATAAGATCCTATAACTTGGAAGGTTTAAGATCACGATCATGTAAGACTTATTTTATGATCACCATCCAGTGAACTAACTAAGTCCCATAGTCTAGTATGATCTAAGGGCTTCATCCAAATGCTTGTGAAGAAATAATGAGCATAAGATAAAGATAGCTATATTGAGAATATCATTCAATGAAGATTGTTTTACAAGGAAATAGTTTTACAAAGCCAATCTAATTGACTTGTCGAGTATTATTCTAATAATCTCTCACTTATCCAGAAGCTAATGCCCCATAGCCTTGAGACCCATCTTCTTAAGATATCCTATAAAGACCATTTATTTTTAGGGGTTTAAACAGTAGTCCTACTAAATTCTCTTATAAGACAATTGTATCTACTCATTTGTTACCTCTATCAATTGATATCCATATCAAATGATGATGCAATTATTGTGTTTGGATCATTGATGAAATCTTGACTCAAGTCCTAAGTTATCTTTTAAAGATAACCATGGGCTCATGCACGCTAAGCACTACATCCAACTCTTAAATGGAGTTTTTATCCAAACACATTCCTTTGCAGTTTCCAAAACCATATATTATCTCACCTTAGTGGTAGTCTTAGCCATGGTGTTTTGTTAGAACTCTTTTGACTCACCATGCCACCATTAAGGTAAAATATAAATTCAAAAGTGGATTTAAGGTTATATACATCATATTGGAAACTTCAATCCAAAAACCCCTCGAGTTTTAATTCTCCTTTATCATATACCAAAAACAAGTCCTTAGTCCTACTAAAGTACTTAAGGATTACTTTCATGGCCTACCAATGACTCTCACTGCGATTAGATTGGAACCTACTAGTAACACTTAATAAGTGTGCCACATCCAGTCTTATACATTGAACTACATACATTATGGTTCCCATGGCAGAGGCATGAGGTATGTGGGACATCCTTTTTTTCTTTTCCTTTATTTTAGGAGCCATAGACTTATAGAGATAAATGTTATGTCCCGTGGGATGGAATCTCTTCTTGGATTCTTCCATACTAAACCCTTTTAGTATTTTATCAATGTATGGGGTTTAGGATAGCCCCAGCATCCTCTTTGATCTATCTCTATAGATACGTATTCCCAATGCTTAGGATGTTTCTCCTAAATCCTTCATGGAGAATTATGTAGACAACCACAATTTAGAACACTTTAACATTCCTACTTTATTTCCAATGAGAAGAATACCATGGACATAAAGCACAATAAATTATATACTACTTCTACTAGCCTTTTGTACACAAGGTTCATACACCTTTTTTACAAAGCCAAATAACTTAACTATCTTATCAAAAATGTATGTTTCAAGTTGGGGGTACTTGTTTGAGTCCATAAATAGATCTCTAGAGTTTGCAAACCTTTTGCTCACTCTCTTTGGATGTAAAACCTTGTAGTTGCTTTATATAGATTTCTTCGTCAATGTCACCATTAATGAAAGTAATTTTCACACTCGTGTGCCATATTTCATAGTCACAATATGCGACTATGGCAGGTAAATCCAAATGGACTTAGGCATTGCAATTGGTGAAAAGGTTTCCTTGAAATTAATATTGGGTCTTTGAGTATAACCTTTTGCCACCAGTCTTGCCACAAAAGTCACTACTTCTCAATTTACTCTAAGCTTTTGCTTGTAGATCCACTTGCAACCACTGGGAACTATTACCTTTAATGAATCTACCAAATTCCATTGAAAACTAATAAGCAAGAGCTCTTGGTTGGAGGCTAAAAATGATGAGGGAGGTGAAGAAGAGATGGAAGCCTCAACACATAAGAGAATCACTTTTAGAGGGAATTTTGGATCTAACTTTAGAAGCATAGAATGTGTGAATCATATTCAGCTGGTAGCCTTCCCCTCTATATCTATATATAGAAGGAGGATGGCGTGATGCCAAGGTAGCATCACACATTCCTCAAGGTGGGGGCACCACCTAAGCCTACCAACTTGCAAGCATCTTGCAAGTTGCATGTTAATTTGCATGAATTTGAATTTTATTTGAAATCTGCATTTCATTTTATGAAATGTCTACCAAATAAATTCTAATTCCACTTCAAATGGACATTTCATTTGCATTCTCCCTCCAAAATCAATTCTTCATTTTAATTAAATTATACACTTTAATTTGATTGAACTTTGACTTAACCTTTAAGTCAACTAGCTTAACTCTTTAAGCTAGTTTTGTTAACTTAACTCTTTAAGTTAATTTGACCAATTGATAGTCATGTAGAACCAAATTAAATTAACACTTGATTTAATTGGTCTTAATTTAACTCCTTAAATTAATTAGATCAATTTAATAATTAAATTGATCAAGCCGAGATGACTAAAAATTGAGTCAACTGATACCCTCAATTTTTGGCCACCTTGAAATTCTTCTAACACTTAGAAAATTCCTGTCAATATTTATGATTGCTAATATGATTTTGTGTGTGACCCATTAAGCTCTACCGCTTACTGGACATGGGCTCACAACTTTTGTGACTTTAGAATATCATATATTCATGTTAGTTTAAACTCCTTTAAACTAACAATTCAATTCAATTAATCTTTATTAATTGAAAAGTACCCAATCTCCATGGTCGATACCTAACCTCAAACCGATGGACCCCAACAATAAGCTAAATGATGCTTTTAGTGAACCATTCTAACTCTACGTGTACCATCCAAATACGATCCTTCTATCTCTTATCCCCAGAAAGAGGCCTAGGGTAAGATATTAGTCAGCTCCCTAATAGCATTGATACTATTCATCTATTCTTAATGTTCGATTCTTGTTTGTGGCCTCATCTTTGGAAACCCCTTTTCCAAATTGTCACACTACCTTGGCCAAGGACTCCTTATAATTGATCATCATAGAACTCATAAGAGATGCACTCGCCCTTTACAAAGACGAGGAGTTAGATCCCATCTTAAATCTCGTAAACCTTCATATTTAAGTATCTCATGCCAAATCACCACTGGAACACCGACTAGGTGGCCAAAGTGGAGTCAAAGTATGAACACCTAAACATAAGGTTACAATGGATCCTCATGTCAAAAGACTAATTATATACACAACCATAAGCTAAAGAACTAGCCACTATCGACTTGTCACTATGGCTATCTAATAGATTCTTTGGGCAGGCCTCTGGTGCCTTATTCTCTAACAAGTATCCACTAACATGTACCCATATCACATAGATTTGCTCATGGAACAAAGCAACATCCAACATTTAGATTATGCATAATTAATACAAGTCTATCAAAATTTTAGATACCCTATCTCATAGGATTCTATGACTTGGGATATTTAAATCATGACTGTGTAAGACTTATTCCATGATCAACACCTAGTGCATGACCAATTCCCATAGTCTTGTGTGATCTAAAATCTCTAACCATATGCCAGTGAAGTAATATAAATATATGATAAAGATGGCTATTCATGAGAATATCATTCAATCAAGATTGTATCATAAGTGAAATAGTTTACATGCCAATCTTATTAGCTTGTGGGGCACTATTGCAACAATCATCCACTTGGCCTAAAGCTAATTCCCATAGTCTTAAGACCCATCTTCATAAGATATTCTTTAAAGACCTTTTCTATAAAGGTTGTGAAAATAGCTATGCTATATTCTATTTTGAGGCAACTCTGTCCACTCAGATGTCACCTCTATCAATTGATATCTCATCTCAAATGACATCACATTTACTATGTTTAGATAACTGATGAGATCTAGGCTCAAGTTCTAAGCTATCTTCCAAAGACAACAATCGGCTCATACACGCTATGCACCATATCTAACTCTTCGATGAGGTTTTTGTTCAAACACCTTCTTTTGTGATTTCCAAAACCACAAATTATTTCACCTTAGTGGTGGAATCGGCTGTGGTGTCAAGTTAGAACTCTTCCAACTCACCACACCACCATTAAGGCAAAATATAAATCCAAAAATAGATTTTAGGTCATCTACTTTACATTGGAAACTAGAATTCAAAAACCCCTTGAGTTTCAATTCTCCATTGCCATATACTAAAAATAATTCCTTAGTCCTTCTTAAATACTTAAGGATCATTTTTATGGCCATCCAATGACATTCATCGAGATTGGATTCGAACTTGCTCATAACACATAGAGCATGTGCCATAACCTATCTTGTACATTAAACTACATACATTATGTTTCCTATGGCAGACATATTAGGTAGCTAGGATATCGTTTGTCTCCCTGCTCAGTCTTTCATATTAGGATGTTTCTCCTAAATCATTTATGGAGAATTAAGTAGATAACCATGCTTTAGTATACTCTAACATGCCTATCTCATTCCTAATGAGAAAGATGTTATCGACATAAAGTACAATAAACCATATACTACTCCTACTAGCACTTTTTTACACACAAGGTCCATACATATTTTTAATAAAGCCAAATAATTTGACTTTCTAAACAAAATGTATGTTCCAAGTTGGGGATGTCTGTTTGAGTCCATGAATGGATCTCTAGAGTTTGTACAAACCTTTTACTCACTCCCATTGGATGTAAAACATTGTGGTTGCTCCATATAAATTTTTTTCTTCAATGTTGCCGTTGAGGAAAGTGGTTTTCACATCCATTTACCATATCTCGTAGTCTTAATATGCAGCTGTCACAAGTAGAATCTTAATGGAGTTAGGCATTGCAACTGCTGAAAAGGTTTCCTCACAATTAATACTGGGCCTTTGAGTGTAACCTTTTACCACTAGTCCCACCTCAAACGTCTAACCTCTCCATCAACCCCCAGCTTTTACTTATAGATCCACTTGCAACCAATGGGAATGATTCCCTTCAGTAGATCTACCAAAGTTCATACTTTGTTGGAGTACATGGAGTCCATTTCTAATCTCATAGCTTCAAGCCAATGTCCAACATGGCTTCCTTATAGGTCTTCAAATCTATATCCAGTTGGCCCATCTCATGAAGGAATCCGAACCTTTTAGATTGCTTCTTGATTTGGTCTAACCTTCTCGAAGGTTGTGTGTAAAGCTCTTTGATGCTAATTTATTTCTACCGTTTGTGGAATTTATTGATCATCTTGAACTTCATCAAGTTCAACAACAATGCCTTTTCTATCGAATAGAAATTCCCTTTGCAAAAAGGTAGTGTTCCTCAAAACAAACACCTTTTGTTCTGAGGGATCATAAAAGTAATAATCCATAGACTTTCTATAGTATCCCATGAACTTACACAAGGAGGATCAACTATCCAACTTGTCTCCCACTAACCTCTTCACATATGTGGGAGACCCCCCAAACCTTTAAATAATGGTAAAGGGGTGCTTTGCAATACCACATCTCAAGTGGATCTTTGGCATTGACTTTGAGGGTACTACAATTTTAGCCTTGCGGCCATTTCTAAGGCGTATCCCCAAAAGGATATAAACACATTGAAGAAGCTCATTATGGAATGTACCATGTCGAACAAGATACTTTTTCTTCTCTTAGCTACTCCATGGCGTTGGGATGTGCCAGATGGAATCCATTTTGAGAGAGAATCCCATGCTCCTTTAGATAATCCAAGAATTTGGTACTTAAGTATTTTTCTCCTTAATCCGGTCGAAGAGTTTTAATGTTAAGTCCCTTTTTGCTTTTCCACTCACACCTATACTCTTTGAACATTTCAAATACTTTAAACTTATACTTCATAGGATACATTTGTTTGAACCGAGTGTGATCATCGGTGAAGGTGATGACGTAAGATAGCCTCCTCATGCACTAACTCTTAGTGGACCGCGCGCACATACGTATAGATCAAATCCAAAGGACTTATGCTTCACTCTAATTATCCTACAAAAGAAGCCTTGGTCATTTTTCCCTTCAAACAAGACTCATAAGTTAGAAGTTCCTCAATGCCACTAACATTTAGTGCTTTGAGAGCTTCTATCTTGTTCATCCTTTTTTTAGCATATATGCCCAAATCTAACATGCCACTGAATGACATCTTCTTAGATATCTAATTCTCACTTACTTGATTAAATGTGCATTAGTGATGGTTGAGAATCCAAAAATATATAATCCTTTGTTAAGTGTACCATGAGCTACTAAAGAACCGATTTCTTTAATGTCTTCAATCTCTCATTTGATATAGAAGGATCGAATCCTTCACTATCCAAATGAGAATTGAATTATTATTCTCAAAAATATATGGTACATAATAACAAGGGTTCAATACAAGTATAGAGTTCCTTAAGTCTAACTCATTTTATGCCTTCGACTTTGGCCACAACTTTTGCACCTTAACTAAGTCAGTGGATCAAATTACAAAGATAAGAACTGTATGTGATATCATATATCCATAAGGAAGAATATATCCTTAAATGTACTTCAATAAAGTATATATCCTTCTCAAAGGTGCCAAGGTATTTCTTGCAATATCGCTTCCAATGGCTTATCTTGCCAAAGTAGAAACAAGTAATATCGAATTTATCCTCTATAATCTTCTTGATTCCTTCCAATGCCTTTAACAGTTGCTCTCCATTAAAAAAAGAACTTTTCTTCCTTTTACCTCCATTTCTAACACCCCTAGGGCCCATAAACATAGAGGATGAAACAAGTGTCAAAGGTTTGCCCTTTGTTATAGTGGTATCCTACTAGATTAACACTTTGATCAATAAAACTAGGCAAGGATATGAGGATCAAATCCTCATGGAGATCATTGTCCATCACTACGTTCAAGTTGAAAAAGATTCTCTAAGCTTAATCATCTTTAAACCGTAGTTGATGACATATGACTTCTCATTTATTCTAGCTTAAAACATCTCCCTTGACAAAATGAGCTTCTCATACCTTGTTCGTTTTACAACTCTTGTAAACTTAAACTACGATACTATTTATGTGTCTTTGAAATTTTTTGAAGTTTGTAGATGAGATAATGGGATACGACAATCTTTAACCTAATCCATTAACATTTGTCTTTTTCTCAAAATCTAGACAATTTTGAGGTTTAGTCAAATGTCAAAGTTTGACCTGATTAGTTTTTTGGTTTTCAAAATAACATTAAGTAGATTTTAGCCATTATTGAGATTTCACGGATCACCAAAGGTGAAAAAGAGAATACAAGTATATGATTGAATTTTAATATTTTGAAAACATGTTTATGGTTTTTCAAGCATGTTTTTCTTCCACTATTTTATAAAATCCTTCACCCCCTAGAATAATTCAGGAAACCATATTTCCTAGTGAGAATCAAGACTCCAAAGACTTGCAAATGGACCCCCATGACCGCGTGCCATCCACGAACAATCTAAGGATAAGCAACACTTGCTAATTGCATCATATGCAACTCTTGATATATTTTGCCTCATTTTTCATATAAACCCACGACTCGTGCGACATCTACACTACTAAGTGGTAAGTCTAACCTATCAATCAAACTTTGATTCAAGACCACTCCACAACCTCCCCCATGACCGAGTGCTAATGTATGGGAAGCCTTAAATTAAAAGTGCATCATATGCTAAGTATATGCTCACAACTTTCCTCCTAAGTGTGATCCCATAATAGAGTGCCATCACACAAATTTGGTAGCATTGTCATGGCTCATACTATTGGTAGAAGGTATGAATTAATTAAAACTCCTTTTAATTTATATCTATTTTGACTTAATATTTGAGAACACTTAGATGGGCAAATCGCATTTTTGGTCCCATAACTTAGGGTCATTTTCAATTGAGTCCCATTAAATAATATTTTAGATAAAATTTTAAATTACATTCAAAATTTAAGATGTAATTTTAGATATAATTTAATTTATATTTTCAAATTTTAGACATAATTTTAAATTATCTTTATTAAACAAGTTTATTCTAAATATAAATTACATATTAAATACTATTAATTTTAAATTATTTTTTGAAATAATGAAATTAAAATCATTCCAAAATTTAAATATAATAAAAATATATTTAAATAAAAAATATAATTTAAAATTTAAAATTTATTTAAAAATTAATTTTTAGAAATAAAAACATAACAAGTTAATAACTAAATAAATTTCAAAACAGGAAAAATTATGAAATAAAAATAACAATCTTTATCATGCTTGGAAAAGAAATATTTAAAACTTTTGAATATTTAATTTTCAAAAAAAAATCTAAAAATCTTAAGACAGTAAATATAAATTCTTTAATTTATAATAATTAAAAAATTGGATATTTACTTAGTGTAATTTAGAATATCTTAAATTTAAATTTAAAAAATTTTGTAATAATTTTTCCTTTTTTCCCCCTTTTTCTCATTTTTTTCCCTATTTAATAATTGATTTTCCCTCCAAAATCCAACTATTGATGGGCACATGCTCTGCACATGTGCTTTCTATTAATTATTTGACGAAAGGGGGGAAGTGGGACCAAATGTGAGAAAAATTTTAAACTATGAAACTCAATGTGATATTTCCGAAATGAATGGGACTCAATGAAAAATGAACCTAAGTTATGGCACCAAAAATGCAATTTGCTCACACTTAGACATTCTGAGTGGGGGATTTCAAACTTGCTTGCCAAGATCTCACCAATTTAATCTTCTTATTTAAGATCATCACATATATCAATAGGATATGAAAAATATAAATAAGTAAGTATGCCTAGCATGCTCCTAGGGTGAGATGACCATGAGCCTAACCAAGTGATGCACTTAAAGCCATAAGTGCATCACTCAGTTGATTTTAAGTGTGTTGATTAAACTAAGCTATTGCATGAGTGTATCCCAATACATTCATGGGTCTTCAAGCCGCCTTGGATCTTCTTTACTCCTTGCAACTTTTACAAGAGAAAGAAAACATTACTTCTAGTGATTCTACTCTCATAATTTTTACAAAATAGAACAAGAGACATGCAAGCCCCATTTAATACAACCCATTTCATCAACTTGAAATTAGTAAAATCAATGTTAAAGGCTCATGATCATCCCCATTCATTCATCATTCATTTAACATTTAAATGAACAATAAATAAATCAAGAATTGACATTTAATTCTAATGATTAAATGCTTACCATATAAATAATTAATTGGCTAAGCAAAAACAAGCATAACATTTATGCATCCTATTTTTTCGAAAATTGGAGATTAACTTTAACAAGATTTAAGGAAGCATTAAAAATGTCCAACATAATTTTGAGAACTTGCACAATGCTTGTGCATCTATTATGTGTGAAATAAAACACTTTTGGTTGCTAAAAGAGCCAAAACAAACAAGGAAACTCGCCCTCAACACAACTAGCCATTGTCGGCCCAACCTGGGCACACAGTTGGGCAGCTGGTGCACTCTTGGTGCGCATGCTACCTGGCCAGCACCCGGCAATGGCTGGCAACAACTCAGTTTGGTGAGTTTTGGCCGAGTCAAGTGAGTTTTGGCTCAACTCTTGTGCACCAAACATTTCAGAACACCTTGTAAATATTAAATCACATAATACAAATGAAATTCCAGATCTAAAACACCTTTCAAATCTGAAAAATCAAGAGCTCAATCATGCTTCAAAATTCAAGCTTAAGTGAGAATCACATTCTTCCAAAAATCTCCAATTAAATCCAATCCAATTCAATCCAAAAATGACCAAAACAAATTAAGGCCAAATAAAACATGCTATATCAATGTATAACATAATCCAAAGCAAAAACAATGTTTAACATTAGCTAATCATGAATCAAATTACACTAACATATGAATTAACACTTAAAACATATATTAGAATAATATCTATTCATTATCAAAGGAGCCACAAGCATCATCATCCAAACACTCCAATCAATGATTTAGATCAAGTGGTTGAAGATCTAGATCAATTCATAACATGAATCAATCAAAAGTGAATCCAAAATATAGCATGAAATTAGGCTCCGATACCACTTGAAAAAGGTGCAATACTAAGGATCCAATTTAAAACATTTAGAAACTAAAATCTAACTTAGATTACACCCAACCAAGGATGTGAATCATGCTTATATAACAAATTAAGGTCATATTGTTACCTCTTAAGCTAAATCTAAACAAAATTGGAAGTAGTGCTTCCTTTTCCGAAAGCAAACTTAGAAATTGTGTCAATCAATTCCCTCGATTTTCAGCTACCTTGGAATTCTTCTAACACTCAAAAATTTTTTCTCAATATTTAGGATTGCTAGTTGGATTTTGTGTATGACCCATTAAGTTCTACCGCTCATTGCACATGGGCTTATAACCTTTGTGACCATCAAATATTCACGTTAGTTTAAACTTCTTTAAACTAACCGACTCAAATAATATCTATTAATTGAAGAGCACCCAATCTCCATAGTTAATGTCCAACCTCAAGCCCATATAGCCCAACAATTGACCGAATAATGATTTTGGTGAACCCAACCTCAAGTCTCTTTTGACAACATGAATTTCTCATACCTTATTTGTTTTACAACTCTTGTAAACTTTAACCAAGGTACCATTCATATGCCCTTGAGAATTTTAAATTTTGTAGATGCCATCATGAGACTATGGGATAGGATGATCCTAAACCTAATTTGTAAACTTTTCACATGTCTCTCGATCTACTACAATCCCCATGGGATTAGGAGTACCTTGATATAGGACAAATATCCACTTCTAGGAATGTAGAATGATTTTTGAAGTTAAGTCAATCATAGAAGTTTGGCCCGATTGGGTTATTGATTTCCAAAAATAACATTGAGTGGAATTAGCCATTCTTGAGATTTCATAAATCCTCAAAGGCGAAAAATAAAATTTAAGCATGTGATTGAATTTTGATATTGAAAACATGTTCATGGTCTTTCAAGTATGTTTTTCTCCCACAACTTTATCAAATCCTTCACCCCCAAGAAGAATTTGAGAAATCATATTTTCTAGTGGAAATCAAGATCCTAAAGACTTCTAAGCAAACCCATGACTTGTGAGACATCCAAAAATAATCAAAAGGTAAGCAACTTTTACTCATTGCATCTTATGCAACTCTTGATTTGTTTTGCCTCACTTTTCATGTAGACCCATGACTCATGCAACATTTACACTACTAGGTGTTAAGTTGAACCTACCAATCAAACTTCAATTCGAGATAGCCCCACAACATCCCACAACTTGTGCGCCAATGCATAAGGGTTCTCAAATCAAAAATGCATCTCATGCTAAGTATATGGTCACAGCTTTCCATTATAAATGTGACCTAGGACTCATAAGACATCACACAAATAATGGTAGCAAATGATGCCACATTTTATTGGTAGAAGGCATGGATTAATTAAAACTCTTTTAATTTGTATCCATTTTAACTTAATATTTGAAAAGCACTTAGACATTCAAAGTTGAGGGATTTTGCTTGCAAAGATCTCATCATTCTATCTTTTTATTTAGGTTTTCTATATCATAATCCTTGCATCACATACATCAATAGGACATGGAAAGTATAAATAAGTAAATGCACCTAGTGTGCATCTAGGGTAAGATGATCATGAGCCTAACTAAGTGATGCACTTAGAGCCATAGGTGCATCACTTGGTTGATTTTAAGTAGGTTGACTAAACTAAGCTACTACATGAGTGAATCCCATACATTCATGGGTCTTCAAGCCTCCTTAGATCCTCTTTGCTTCTTGCAACCTTTATAAGAGAAAGAAAACCTCACTTATAGTGATTCTACTCTCATAACTTTTATAGGATAGAATAAAAGACATATAAGCCCCACTTAATACAACCCATTTCAACAATTTGAAATCAAATTAATGTTAAAAGGCTCATGATCATCCCTGTTCATTCATCATTCATTCAATAATTAAATGAACAATAAACAAATCTATAATTAACAATCAATTCCACTAATTAAATACTTATCTCATAAATAAATAATTGGACAAGCATAACATTTATGCAACAAACAGGAGATTAAATTTAACAAGATTTTATAAGCAATCAAAAATCTCTAATATAATATTGAGGACTTGCATAACACTTGTGCAACTATAACACATGATTTAACATCATTTCTAGCTACTAAAAGAGCCAAAATGGTAGCTCAAAACCTGCCCAACCCATGACTGGGCACTGTTGGCCAAGGCAAGCATGCAGCTGGGCTGTGACTCTCAGTCACTGCCCAGTCAACATGCATCAAGGCTGGCTGCAGCCCCTGTTTTGGGTCAAAGGCACGTCAAGCTAATTTTTAGCTCAACTTTGTGCACCAAAAATTGTAGAACTCTTTCTAAAAAATAAATCACACATTATAAACCAATTTCCAGATCCAAAACTCCTTTTAAAATTGAAAATTAAAGTGCTCAATCATGCTTCAAAAATCAAGTCTAAGAGAGAATCAAATTCTTCAAAAATCTTCGACCAAACTCCAAGCTCATTGCATCCAAATGTGACCCAAACTCTTTTAGCCATAAGTCAACATGCTATATCAACATATAATATCAATTAATGCCAAATAAAATTTCAACATTAATAGCTATGAATTAAACATACTAATCATATGAATCAACACTTAAATAACATAATAGCATGCTTTCAATTCATCAATAAAGGAGCCACACACAACATCAACCAGACACTCTAATCCATCATATGAATCAAGTATTTGGTGATTTTTATCAATTCATCAAATGAATCCATCAATCAAAAATCCAAATAATAGCATGAATTAGGCTCTAGTGCCACTTGATAGGTAAGAGTAGCACTAGGATCCAATAATTAAAACTTCAAAAGCATAAATTAACTAGGCTACTCAAGAAACCAAGAATCTATACATGATTTATATATTTATTTTTCAAGAGGAATACCTTGATAAGAAAATTTCCAAGGAGAAAATTGTGAACAATTCAAGAATCCAAAATCTGCCAAAAACCAGCACAACAGAGAATCAGCAACTTTTTCTTGGCTTTGAGATCTCCAAAAATCATGAAATTAAATATTTAACTTCTAAACCTAACTATGAAGATCTTGTGAAAATTTTGGAGAAAAAATCATTCTCTATCTCCTTGGAAAAATGTGCCAAAATTGCTGCTTTGCACAATGGAACTCCAAGGCAAGCGAACCAAATGTTTTACCTCTATTGATTAATTTGAAACTCAAATTAATCAAGCCAAAATTGACCAAAAAATTTATCACCTCAAAATCAATCCACTAGGAGTGAATATTCTAACATTTGGAAAATTCGTCCATCAATTAGGAAGCTAATTGGATTTTGTGTGTGACCCAATAGATTCTATCATTCACTAGACAAGGGCTCTAACTCCTTGTGAATTTTGAATATCTTATATTCATTTTATTTTAAAATGCTTTTAAACTAATTAACTCAATTCAATTAATCTCATTAATTGAAGAGTATCCAATCTCCATAGTCAATGTCCAACCTCAAGCCCATGGAGCCCAACTAAATGGCCAAAATGAATGCACTTGGAGAACCATTGTAGGTCTATGCATACCATGTAAATACGATCCTTTCGTATCTTATCTCTTGAAAGAGACCTAGGGTAAAATATTTGTTAGCTCCCCAATAGCCTCGATGCTATGCCTTTATTCTCATTGTTTGATTTCCTTGTGTGACCTCACCTTTGGAAAACTCCTTTTTCAAATTGTCACACCACTTTGTGCAAGGATTTCTTGGAATTGCTCATTATAGAATGCATAGGAGATGTACTCACTCTTCATAATGAAGAGGAGTCAAATTCTATCTTGCATCTCACAAATCTCTATGCTAAGTAACTTATACCCAATCGCAACCCGAATGGCCCGCTAGGTGACCAAAGATGAGTCAAAGCATGAGGACAAGACATAAGGTCACCATAGATCCTCCGGTTAGAGGACTAATAATATGCACTAGCATAAGTTGGAGAACTTGCCACTCAAACTATCAATGAATTCTTAGTAGGTCTTTAGTATTTTGTTCTCTAACAAGCACTCACTAACATACACCCATATTTCATATAGTTGCTTATGGAACGAAGCAATATTCAACCCATGGATTGATGTATCATTAGTACAAGTCTATCTGAATCTTAGTTGCCCTGTCTCATAAGATCTTATGATTTGAAAGGTATAAGATCATGATCGTGTAAGATTTATTCCATGATCACCACCTAATGAACTGACCAAGGCCCATAGTCTAGTATGATCTGAGGGCTTCAGCCAAATGCTTGTGAAGAAGTAATGGGCATAAGATAAAGATAGCCATATTGAGAATATCATTCAATCAAAATTATTTTACAAAGAAATAGTTTTACAAGGCCAATCCAATTAGCTTATTGAGCACTATTCCAACATCTTCCTTGACCACTCTACAAGTCATCTGGGTTGAGCTTAGGTATGAGCAACTTAGGCATAGAGGTTTGTGAGATCCAAGAACAAATTCATCTCCTCATTGTTGTCCTATGTATTCAATGATGATCGATTCCACAAAATTCTTACACAAGTTAGTATGAAAATTTTGGAAAGGAGTTTTTCAAAGATGAGATTATAAAGGGAAATTGAATAATGGGAATAGAAACATAGTTATCGAGGTTATTAGGGAGCCGAAAAATATCTTACCCTAACGTCTTTCGAAGGATAGAAGATGAAAGAACCGTATTTACATGGCAAGCATAAAGCTAGAATGGTCCACCAAGAGCATATTCATTTTGGCCAATTAGTTGAGCCTTATGGGCTTTTAGTTGGATATCAACCATGGAAATTGGGTATCTTTCGATTAATGAAAATTAGTTGAATTGAGTTTTTAGTTTAAAGAAAGTTAAACTAATGTGAATATTTTGATATTCTAAATATCAAAAGAGTTTTGAGCCCATGTCCAATGAATGGTAAAACCTAATTGGTCACATACAAAATTCTTAAGGAAGCTCTATTTGATGAAGGGAATTTTCTAGGAGTTAGAAAAATTCCTAATGACCTATTTTGTAGTAGTAAATGGTTGGCCAATTTTTGGTCATTTTGGCTTGATTGATTGAATTTTTAAATTGATCGAAATAATTTAAAGAGTTGAATTAGACCAATTAAATTAAGGAGCTAAATTGATTGAGGCCATATGACAATAGATTAGTCAAGTTAACTTAAGGGGTTACGTTAACACTTTCTAGCTTAAGGAGTTAAGTTAGTTGACTTAAAGAGTTAAGTCAAAACCAAATAATTAAATTAAGAAGTTAATTTAATTAATGTGAAGAATTAATTTTGGAGGAAAATTCAAGTGAAGTAGTTCATTTGAGGTGCATGTACAATTTATTTGGATGACATTTTATGAGATGAAATGAAAACTCCAAACGAAATTCAAATGCAAGTAAAATTCACATTTCACATGCCACTTGCTTGCCCAGTTGGTGTCAAGACTCATGGAAAGTGTGATTAAAACTTACACCACACCTTCCCTCCTCCAAAAATAATAGGTGGCCAGCCATATACCATAGCATTCATGCTAGATTCTCTTTTTCCCTCCAAAAGTGTGATTCACTCATATGTTGAAGTTTCACAATTTCATCTTCATCAACCCTCCTAAATTTGGCCTTCATCACTTCCTCTTCCTCTGGAGTTCCTGCTCTCTGGTGGTTGATTGGGAGTTGCCTTGGGTGTGTGGATCATTTCATTAGAGACTAGACATTTGAATAGCGTTGCAATTTGGAGATCTACTGTAGGGCAGATTGTGTGGAGGCAGATTTGGAGCACTTGCTGATTTTCTATTTTTGTAAAATTTTTACTAGGCATTATTCAAGGAGTTGGAGAGGTTCTGCCCAAATTGCATCCAAATCAGAGATGGTTTGATTGGGAAAAAGTTTATGGATTCCTACTACACCAACTGGAGACAAATTTGAAGTGTTCAACCTTGTATTCACTTCTACCTTGAATTTTAAGCAATCAAGGTATTTGTCTTCTTTGAAATCCAATTTACAGAATTATTTGATCCTTGCATAGAGTGTAGTCAAGTTTTCTTTTAGCTATTTTTTCTTTATTATATGGATCCTTGTGCTACACTCTCCTTCAAGTGGTATCGAAGCATATTTCATGCTTTAATTTAGATTTTTGATTGATTGATTCATATGACGAATTAACATGCATCTCTAAATAATTGATCCAAGTCATGGATTGGTGTTTGGTAGATGTTGCTTGTGGCTCCTTTGATGATGAATTGAATTATACTAATATGTGTTTTAAAAGTCAATTCATATGTTAGTATGTTTCTAATTCATGGATAATTATGTTAATTTTGATTTAATATTAGATGATGTTTTATGTTGATATAGCATGTTAAATTTGGCCTTAAGGTGTTTTGGTCATTTTTGAATCCAATTGGATTAGACTTAATTGGAGATTTTTGGAGAATGGTGATTCTCACTTAAACTTGATTTTTGAAGCATGTTTGAGCACTTGAACTTTCATTTTTAAAATGTGTTTGAATCTGGATATTTGTTAATAATATGTGATTTAGTGTTTAGGAAGTGTCATAAAATTTTGGGTGCACAAAAGTTGAGCCAAAATTACCCAAACTTGGCTTGACTTGGTCCAAACCACAAAACAAAGCAACCACCACACTGGCCTAGCAAAGGGCGTGCCTAGCGAACGTCTGCCGCCCAACCTAGGAAGCAATGCCTAGTTTAGGTTTGGATGAGTTTTAAGCCATTTTTATGTGTTTGCTTTTTGTGACCAAAATTGATCTAAATCGTGCTACATAAATATACAAATGTTGTGTAGCATAAGTGTTATGCAAGTTCTCAAAATTAAGTTTAACATTTTTTATTGTTTCTAAAATCTTGTTCAAGTTAATCTTCAATATTAGTGCAAAAATGAGATGCATAATTAGTATGCATATTTTGCTAGTTAATTAATTGTTTATTAGATAAGCATTTAATTAAAGAATTGAATGTCAATTCTTGATTTATTATTCATTTAAATGTTGAATGGACAATGAATAAATGGTGATGATCACAAGCCTTTAATATTAATTTTATTTATTTCAAATTGTTGAAAAGGGTCATATTAAATTAGGGATTGCATGCCTCTTAATTTCTATCTTGTAAATGTTATGAGAGTAGAATAACAAAGAGTGAGGATTTCTTTCTCATGTAAATGATACAAGGAGACCAGAAGACCATTAGAGGCATGAAGACCCATGTATATAGGGGGATACATCTATTTAATAGTTAGATTTAATCAACCCACTTAAAATCAACTAAGTAGTGCACATATGTATCACAAACTTGTCTCTTACAAGCTGTCATGCGGCACTTAGCTCCCCGTTCACCCCTTGCAACACTAGCTAAGTCAACCTCACCCTATTTTCAAATGCTCAAGTGTTGTGTGTGCTAAGTTAGCCAAGCATTAACTACAAGAGAGAGTTGAGAGAAACCATTTTTTTTTTTAATTTGTTTTAGAGAGTTGAGAGTTGAGCGAAACTTAAAGAGGCTTTGTATTACTTCGCTTGTATTTTGCTTAAAACTTCTACTTGTACTCTCTAGTCTCTTACTTTTCCTACTTCTTCTTTCCTACTTTCCACTTCTTACTTTACTTCTACTTGGTTCATTACAAAGGAATTCCTAGCCTATTTATACAAGTCTCCTCCTGAATGGACGGTGGCGATTGCTTCAATCCTACGATCTATATTACATTTCTAGAATTTTCCCTACTCTAGAATATTCCAGAACAATCTCTAGATAATTCTACATAATTCCTACAACTTTCCAAAGTCTTCTAAGACTAGCGTTAACCTTCGTCATCTTTTTTCCTTACAAATCTTCAGCAGGGGCATGACATTCTCCCCTACCTAATTTAGTGATACCCTCGTCACATCAAAGTCTTGGGTTCCTAGCCATGGGAAGAGTTCCCATTCTTTCTTGATTGAATCCATCCTTGTCTACATGGCTAGGTTGTTTACTACAAGCTCAGCTTTCTAACTTAGTGCATCAACAACCACATTTGCCTGGTCGGGCTTGTACTCTAACTTGTAGTTGAATTCCGCAAAAAATTCTTGCCACCTAGCTTGCTTTAACATTGCTTCTTTTGTGTTTGGAAATAACTAGTGGCTATATTATCCACCTTGATCACGAACTTAGCTCCTGGCAAGTAATATCGCCACACTCGCAAGTAATACACTATGGCCGTCATCTCCTTCTCTTATACGGTGTAGTGTCATTCTGCGTCATTGAGTTTATGGCTTTCAAAGGCTATTAGATGCCCATCCTACATTATCACACCTCCAATAGCAAAGTTAGAGACGTTAGTATGCAACTCAAAAGTTTTACTAAATTTTGGTAGCACTAAGACTGGCTTACTACTCACAATTGACATTAAGTTATCAAAGGCATCTGGCACTTCTCGATCTAGTCCCACGTCACCTTATTCTTTAACAAGTCCATCAACATTAAGGCTCATGCTGAGTAGCCCTTGATGAATCATTGATAGTAGTTCATAAACCCAAGAAAAGACCGCAACTCTGCCACCTTGGTTGGTAATACCCAGTCCATGATAGCCTTAACCTTTGCCTTGTCTATCAGTATCTTTCCATGCTCAATGATGTGTCCTAAGAATGGCATTTTTTCCCTCACAAAAGCATACTTCTCCTTCTTCATATATAGCTCATTTTCCCTTAACACTTGAAAAATGGTGTGCAGGTGATCGACATGTTCCTCCAGAGTATTGCTATACACCATTATGCCAACTAGCATGAACCGGTCCAAGTATGGCTAAAAACTCTTGTTCATGAGTATGCAGAATGTTGTTGGGGTGTTGGTCAAGCTGAATAGCATAAGTAGCCACTTGAAAGTGCCATAGCATGTTACACACTTTGTTTCAAGTGATATGTGTGCTAAGTGAGTTAGCCAACTGTTAAGCACAAGAGAGAGTTGAGAGAAACTTAAAGAGGATTTGTATTACTTAGCTTGTATTTTTCTTAAAACTTCTACTTCTACTCTCTACTTTCTTACTTTCTTACTTCTACTTTCCTACTTTCCACTTCTTACTTTACTTTTACTTGTTTCATTGCAAATGAACTCATAGCCTCTTTATATAGGTCTCCTCTCAAATGGGCAGTAGAGATTGCTTCAATCCTACAGTCTATATTACATTTTTAGAATTTTCCCTACTCTAGAATATTTCAGAACAATCTTTAGAAAATTCTAAACAATTCCTACAAGTTTCTATAACTATGTACAAGTTTTCATAGTCTTTCAAGACCAACTTTAATCTCCACCATCTTGATTTCTTATGTGTCTTCAGCTGGGGCATGACATATAGCTCTAAGTGCACTACTTGGTCAAGGCTCATGGTTATCCCACCTTAAGATCATTTACTTATTTATGCATCTAATATCCTATTAATGTATGAGATGCATGATTAAGATATAGAAAACAAAAATAAGAAGATAAAATTGATGAGATTTTTGCAAGCAAGAAAAACCCTCCACTTAGAGAAGCCTAAGTACTTTCAAATATTAAGTCAAAATGAATATCAATCAAAATGATTTTTAATTAATCCATGACTTTTATCAATAGTATATGACATGATGATGCTACTATCTTTGTGTGAAGGCAGACAACACATGGGTCACACTTAGGTAGAAAGTTGTGGTCATATACTTAACATATGATGTACATTTGATTTAATGATTTCCATGCATTGGCACACAACACGTGGGATGACATAGAGCGGTCTCGAATTAAAGATTTATTAGTAGGTCCAACTTAACACCTAGGAATGTAGAGGGTGCATGACATGTGGATTTATATGAAAAATGAGGCAAAATATATCAAAGATTGCATAGAGATAGAATTAGCAAAAGTTACATACCTTTTGATTGTTTGTGGATTATACTCGACACGGGAGGTCCCTTAACAATTAAGACCTTAATTTTCACTAGGAAATGGAATTTCTTGAATTCTTCTAGGGAGTGAGGAATTTAATAAAATAGTGGGGAAAAACATGCTTCAAAGTCCATAAATATATTTTCAATATCAATATTCAATCAGATGCTTATACTCTCTTTTTCACCTTTGTAGATTTTTGAAATCTCAAAATCAATTGTGAATCTACACAATGCCATTTTGGAGACTAATAAACTCAATAGGCCTAACTTCTATGATTGGCTTAGAAACCTCAAGAATATTCTAGATTTCAAAAAGAGGACTTATGTGCTTACTTAAGGTCTGCCGGACACCATTGGCGATGATGCCACCAATGAGGCACATGATGCGTTCACAAAGTTTGCAGATGACCATCTATAAACAAGATGTCTAATGATAACTTCTATGTCTATTGAGCTCCAAAAGTCTCACGAGCACATAAAAATTGCTCACCAGATCCATTTGCTCTTATAAGAGTTGTATAGTGTGCAAACTAGACATGAAAGGTTTTCATTGTCTAAGAGCTCTTTAGGACTAGAATGAATGAGGGCTCGAGAGTCCATGACCATGGCTTAAAGATGATCGATCTCAGTGAGAAGCTTAGTCAATTGGACATAGTCATGGACAATGAGCTCTGTGTGGATTTGATCCTTCAATCATCGCCTAGCTCCTTTGACAGTTTGTTATGAATGTCAACATAATGAAGCAAGAAGTAATGATTAATAAATTAGTCAATATGTTAGTGACCGCAGAGCCAACAATGAAGAAAGAAAAGCTTGCTAGCTCCTCTAAGTCTAAAGGCCCTTTGGATGTTAAGAAGGGAGGTAAAAGAAAGAAGAATTCTTCCTTTAAGGGAAAGAAACCTTTGAAAGGTTTAGGGGAAATCAAAAAGAAGAAAAAGGCTAAAGCTGATGCTACTTGTTTCTACTATGGCGAGAAAGGCCATTGGAAAAGGAATTGCAAGGAATACCTTGGCATCCTTGGGAAGGGTATGTACTTTATTAAAGTGCACTTAACAAAAAATTCTTCCTCATGGGCCGTATTTAACACTGCATGTGGTTCCCACCTTCGTAATTTATTACATGGGATTGAAAGAAGAAGGAGTCTCAATAAAGGAGATACGATTGTCTACTTAGATAATGGGGCAAAAGTTGCGGCCATGGTTGAAAGCTTAATCAAGTTGAACTTAGGGAATTCTTACATTGTACTTGATCCTTGCTTTCATGTACCTAATTTTGTTAAGAATATTATTTCTATTCTCATATTAGATAATGAAGGATATGATTTTTCTATATCTAATGGGAAGTTGAAGGTATTAAAGAATGGTTCTTTAATTGCGCAAGGTACATTAAACAATGGATTGTACATTTTGAATTTTCAACCTTCATTGTTGCACATTTGACAAAGTAAAAGAAAATTGGATAACCAAGAAGATGCTATCTTGTGGCATGCAAAACTTGGACATATTTCCAAAAATTGGAAGAACAAATTAGAAGCCCTCAAAGTACTAAATGTTAGTCGCATTGAGGATCTTTCTGCTTGTGAGTTTTGTTTAAATAGAAAATGAACAAAGCTCCCTTTGTAGGACAAATGCAGTGAACTACAAGTCCTTTAGATTTAATCCATACGAATGTTTACAGACCATTAAGAGTTAGTGTAAAAGGAAACTATTCATACTTCATCACCTTTACAAATGATCATACTTGATTCAAACATGTCTATCTTATGAAGTACAAGTTCGATACTTTTGAAAAGTTCAAAGAGTATATGAATGAAGTAGAAAAGCAAAAGGGACTAAGTATTAAAGCTCTTCTATTGGATTAAGAGATAGAATACTTAAGTACCATATTCTTGGATTATCTAATGGAATGGGATTCTCTCTCAATGAACTCCACCCAACATACCCCAATACAATGAAGTAGTTGAGAGTAGAAACCATACATTATTGGATATGGTACATTCTATGATGAGCTTTTCCAATGTACTTATATCATTTTGGGAATATGCCCTACAATTGGCAGCAAAGCTACTTAGTATGGTACCTTCAAAGGCAATGCTAAAGAAATCACATGAGATGTGGTATGACAAAGCACCTTTTTACTATTTCTTAAGACTTCTGGGGTCTCTCACTTACATTAAGCAAATAATAGGAGACAAGTTAAATGCTAGATCCACCTTGTGCATATTTGTGGGATACCCAAGCAAGTCTTTAGGTTATTATTTCTATAATCCCTCAAAACAAATGGTGTTTATTTCAAGGAACACCTACTTTTTGGAAAAGAAATTTTGATTAGATAGAAATGGCATTGTTGCTAAACTTGATAAAGTTTTAGATGATCAACAAATCCCACTAGCAGTAGAAATAAGTGAACATTAAAAGCCTTGCACACAACCTTTAAGAAGGTTGAACTAAATCAAGAAGTAACCCGAAAGGTTTAAATTCCTTCATAAGATGAGCTAATCAAATAATGATTCAAAGACCTATGAGAAAGTTATGTTGGATATAGACTGAAGATAGCTTCATGCCATGAAATCTAAAATGGACTCCATGTACTCCAATAAAGTATAGACTTTGGTAGATCCAGTAGATAGTATAGTACCTGTTGGTTGCAAGTAGATCTATAAGCGAAGCCAGGAGTTGATTGAGAGATAATAACCTTTAAAGCACAATTAGTGGTAAAGGGCTACACTCAAAGACCCAATATTGATCGTGAAAAAACCTTTTGACCAGTCACTATGCCTAAATCCATTAGGATGTTACTTTCCATAGCCACATACTATGACTATGAGATATGGTAAATGGATGAAAGAACTACTTTCCACATTGGAAACATTAAAGAAGAACTTCACATAGAGCAACCACTAGGTTTTGCATCCCAAAGAAGTGAGTAAAAGGTTTGCAAACTTGAGAGGTCCATTTATGGACTCAAACAAGTATCCCAAAGCTGGAACATATGTTTTGAGAAGACAATCAAATTATTTAGCTTTGTTAAAAATATGTACGAGCTTTATGCGTACAAAAAGGCTAACGGGAGTAGGGTACAGTTTATTGCGCTTTATGTCGATGACATTTTTCTTATTAGGAATTTGAGAGAAATTTTGGAGTGTACTAAAGTATGGTTATCTACTCAATTCTCCATGAAGGATTTAGGAAAAGCATCCTATGCATTAGAAATGCATATCTATACAGATAAATCGAGGAGGATGTTGGGGCTTTCCTAAATACTGAAGAGGATGTTGGGGCTTTCCCAAATACTATACATTAATAAGTTACTAAAAAGGTTTAGTATGAAAGAATTCAAGAAGAGACTCATCCCTAGAGGATACGGTCTTCCTCTTTTAGAGTGTATAGCACCTAAAACTGACAACGAGAGACATAAAATGTCCCATATGAAGTCAAGTGTAGCACTAGGATCCAATAATAAAGTATAAAATTAGTTGAATTAACTAGGCTACACTCAAAATCAAGAATCTAATCACACTCCAAATTTAGATTTATATGAAGGATTACTTTAAATGCTCAAAAATCCAAGGAAAGAAGAAAGATCACTATGACATTTGAAAGTTGTCTTTCAGTGGCGCAGCAAAATGTCAGAAATAATTGTCCAACCAAATCACCATAAAATCAGATGAAATTTGGAAAAACGATCACCAACACCTTGATGAAGATCCAGTAAACAATTGAGCCAAAGATCAATCCTGCAAGGTCTTCAAAAGAAGCTCCAAAGTTTCCGCCTAAACTGTGGATCTCCAAAAGCCAAGCTATCCAAGTGTTTTACTTCTAATGTCAAGATCCACACACAAATGGACAATCCAAATCTCTCTTAGATCAGCTGGAAAATCAAGGAAAGAAGAGTGAAGGATGAAGGATGAATTTGAGAGGGAGAGGTGAAGAAAATGTGAAGCATCAACACATTAGAGAATCACACAAAATTGGAGGGAAAAATGAAATCTAACTTTAAGATCCAGAATTATGCAAGCTAGCTCTCAAGTAGCCAGCCATGCTCTCTATTTACAAAGAGAGGGAAGGTGTGATGATAGTTGGCATCACACCTCTCATGTGGTGCCACCTAAGCAAGCAAGTTGCATGTGTGAAATTCTCGATTTCACTTATATTTGAATTTCATTTGGATTCTACATTTCATCTCATAAAATGTCATCCAAATAAATTCGAATGCACACCAAATGAACTCTTTCATTTTAAATTTTCCTCCAAATTAATACTTCACATTAATGAAATTAACCCCTTAATTTAATTAATTAACCTGGATTTAACTCTTTAAGTCAATTAACTTGACTCTTTAAGCTAGAATGTGTTAACTCCTTAAATTAACGTAACCAATTAATAGTCATGTGGCACCAATTAAATTAATTCCTTAAATTAAGTGATCTAATTTAACTCCTTAAACTATTTAGATCAATTTAACAATCAAATTGATCAAACCAAAATTACCAACAATTTTGTCAACCATTTCCTTCCCAAAATCGATCAAAGTGGAATTTTCTAACTCTTAGAAAATTCCCTTCATAAAGTAGGATTTTCAATTGGCTTTTGTGTGTGGCCTATTAAATTCTACCATTCATTGAACATGGGCTCACAACTCTTGTGACTTTTAGAATATCGAAATATTCACATTAGTTTAAACTCCTTCAAACTAATTACTCAATTCAATTAATCTCCATTAATTGAAGAGTACCCAATCTCCATGGTCGATGTCCAACCTCAAGCCCATAAAGCTCAACTAATTGGTTGAATGGATATGCTCTTGGAGAACTATTCTAGCTATATGCTTGCCATGCAAATACAATCCTTCCGTTTCCTACCTCTTGAAAAAGACCTAAAGCAAGATATTTACCACCCCCGTAATAGCCTTGATACTATGTTTCTATTCTCAATGTTTGATTCCTCTTTATGATCTCAACTCTAGAAAACTTCTTTTCCAAATTGTCATGCTGCTTTATGCAAGGACTCCTTGAAATTGATCATTATAGAATACATAGGAGATGCACTCACCCTTCACAACGACGAGAAGTCAGATCTCATCTTAGATCTCACAAACCTCCATATCTAAGTAATTGGTATACAAGTTCAACCCTAAAAACCTATAAAGTGGTCAAGAAAGAGTCAAAGCATGAGGAGCTAAACACAAGATTACCATAGATCCTCAGGTTAAAGGACTAATTATATGCACTAGTGTAAGCTAGAGAACTTGCTACCACTAACTTGCCACAATGACTATCTAATAGATTCTCTAGGCAGGCTCAATGAACTTTTTCTCTAACAAGCACCCACTAACATACACCCATATCTTACATGGTTTGCTCATGAAATGAAGCAATATCCAACTCTTAGATTTATACATCATTGGTGTATGTTTATCCAAATCTTAGATGCTAGTCTCATAAGATTTTATGACTTAGAAGATTTAAGATCATGACTGTGTAAGACTTGATTCATTATCTCCACCTAGTGCAGGACTAAGTCCTATAATCTTGTGTGATCTAGGGGCTTCAACTAAATGTCAGTGAAGTGATACAAGTATAAGATAAATATGGCCTTATATAATTGATGCTGCAAAAAGCTTATCAATCCGGAACTCCAGTGGATTTGAATGTTATTGGGCTTGAGATCTGCAACCAAGAGCAAA
>JACGDI010004412.1:1043852-1101920 GCA_014898725.1 Jacaranda copaia
CCTGAGTAGCATTTCGATCAAAACCCAACCTGAGATGCTCGGCCCTCTCGTGCTGTGGGCTTGACTGGGCCGATGCGCCAAATCTATGAATTCTCCTCGATCTTCATGGTAGTCACACTTTGAGCGTTCGACCCTATCGCACTACATGGCTCAATTAGGTCAAACATGATCTTTTGAGTCCGCCACCTCCTCGCGTGGTTCTAGATGCCTCCTTTTTACTAGCGAGCATCTAGGACTGACTTCGCACCGATGAGTGGCTATCTGGTTTCATGGCAGGAAGGTCTATTCTCCTAGGGTCTATTTTTTGGTGGTGGTGACAGAGCTGCACTAGCGATGGGGGCGGGCACTGAGGTGTGCCTATTCAGGACAATAGATAATTGAGCTGATATCTAAGTGGAGACCTGCTCACTGATCAGTTGCATCAACTAAGGCATGGTGAGCGTAACCAACTATTCCTGGGGGGCACTAGCACCCAGAGCGATTATGTCTGCTAGGGGTTAGAGAGAGGCAGAGAAATGGACCTTTGGTTCTCTTCCCTTCCAGATGTTCCTCTGTGTGTGTTCACCATTTTTTCGCTGCAAACTCAAAAGGTTTCCACAGATAGTGCCAAATGACACTGCAAAATGCTGTGTGTAGAAAAAATAGGGGTTGAATATAGTTCTGGACTTGAGATCTGCAACCACAACACACATTAAGCTAATCGAGGTGCCCCCGATTAAGGCACTTCGATGCTCAAGTTAGTCCTGGTCGAGAGGGTAATTGAGTTAAATATAGAAGATATAAGGTGTAGTGTAAATAGCATTACCTTCAGCGTGACTAGGCCTAGAATATTTATAGCTTTCTGTGGGCGTGATTTTACCAAAGTACCCCTATCAGGTGCACTAACTTTTTTCCATGCCGGGGGGTTGGGAGTCATTCCATGTCCAGATCCTAATACTGTGCCAGGTTGCAAAATCTCCTACTTTCCTGGGTAAATCGTTCCAGCAAAAGCGCATTTCTACCAAAGTTTTTGGTAGGGTTGTCAGAGTTGTCAGAGTTGTTGGCAACGGTTGCACCGACTGCCGCATGTCATTGGAGTGGGCTCGACCCGTCAGACAACATGCCTGGCGGGGATCTGAGTGAATGTTGGAGGTTGATCAATGTCGACCAGACTCAATGCTCAAATTATTGGAGTAGTCTTCAGGTCAATACGGGTCAACCGTAGATACTCCCAAGTGAGGTCGATACCGGTCGACCAAATAGATTCCACATTTGGGCCTTGTGGGTCATCTCGTTTGATGTTGGGCCTATTGGGTTATCCCATATCACTAATATTGCAATCTCATTTCCAATGAGAAGAATGTTATCGACATAAAGTATAATAAATTATTTCCTACTCCTACTAGCTTTCTTGTACACACAAGGTTCATATACATTTTTTACAAATCCAAATGATTTGACTATCTTATCAAAACACATGTTCCAACTTCAAGACACCTATTTGAATCTATAAATAGATCTCTCAAATTTGAAAACTTTTTGTTCACTCCCTTTGGATGTAAAAACTTATGATTGCTCTATATAAATTTCTTTTTCAACGTTTCCATTGAGGAAAGTGATTTTCACATCCATTTACCATATCTCATAGTCATAATATGTGGCTATGGCAAGTAAAATCCTAATGGACTTAGGCATTGCGATCGATTAAAAGGTTTTCCTTGAAATTAATATGGGCTCTTTGAGAATAACTCTTTGCCACTAGTCATACATTAAGGATCAGAGCCTCTCTATCAACCCCTAGTTTTTACTTATAGATCCACTTGCAACCAACAGATACTATACTTTTTGATAGATCTATCAAAGTTCATGCTTTATTGGAGTACATGGAATCCATTTTAGATTTCATGGTGTCAAGCTAATATCCCGAATCCATGTCTAACATAGCTTCCTCATAGGTCTTCAGATCACTATCCAATTGACCTATCTCATGAAAGAATTCAAACCTTTCATGTTCTTCTTAATTTGTTTGACCTTTTCAGAGGTTATGTGTAAGGCTCTAAATGTTCACTTGTTTCTACCACTTATAAGATTTGTTGATCTTCTTGAATTTCATCAAGTTCATCAACAATGCCATTTCTATCTAATAGAAATTTCTCTTTCTAAAAAGATAGCATTCCATGAAATAAACACTTTTTGTTCTAAGGGATAATAGAAATAACAACCCATAAATTCACTTGGATATCCCATAAACTTGCACAATGTGGATCTCATATCCAGCTTGTCTCCCACGAGCCACTTGACGTAATCAAGAGACCACCAAACTCTTAGAAAAGAGTAAGAAAGTGCTTTGCCATACCACATCTCATGCAGCATCTTTGGCACCAACTTTGAGGGTACTATCTTTAGTAGCCTCACTGCCGTTTCTAAGGTATATGCCCAAAAGGATATAGGTATAATGAAAAAGCTCATCATGGAACGTATCATGTCCAACCACGTACAATTTATCCTGTTAGCTACTTCATTGTGTTGAGGTGTGCCGAGTGGAGTCCATTAAGAGAGAATCCTATTCTCCTTTAGATAATCTAAGAATTTGGTACTTAAGTATTCTTTCCTTTGATCAGATCGAAGAATTTTAATATTTAGTTCCTTTTGCTTGTCTACTTTATTTCAATACTCTTTTATCTTTTCAAAAGTTTTGAACAAGGACTTCATAACATACACATGTCCAAACTAAGTATGATCATCGATGAAGGTGATGAAGTAAGAATAGCGTCCTCTCACACATACTCTTTGTGGCCTACAAACATCTATATGGATCAAATCTAAAGGACTTGTGGTTCGCTCTATTTGTCCTACAAACAAGACTCACGAGTACGAAGATTCTCAATACCACTAACATTTAGTGCTTTGAGAGCTTCTAACTTGTTCATCCTTTTTTTGGAAATATGTCCAAGTCTTGCACACCACAAGATGGCATCATCTTAGTTATCTAATTTTCTTTTACTTTGTTGAATGTGTATTAATGATGGTTGATAATCCAAAATGTACAATCTATTGTTTAATGTGCCTTGTGCAATTAAAAAATCATTATTTAATACCTTCAAATTCCCATTAGATATAGAAAAATCATATCTTTCATTATTCAATATGGGAATAGAAATAATGTTCTTAACAAGATTGGATACATAGTAGCAAAAATCAAGTACAAAAATCAAGATTTAGCAGCTTTCATGTGCTTATGAGACTTTTGGAGCTTAATGAACAAAAAACCCATCATAAGGAATCTTGTTTGTAGATCATCATCCACAAACTTCATGAATGCTTCACACACAAACTTCATCGATGGAATCATTACCAATGTTGTCCGACAGACTTTAAGTAAGCACATAAGTCCTCTTTTCATAATCTAAAATAATCTTAAAGTTTCTAAGCCAACCATGAAAGTTAGGCCTGGTGAGTTTATTAGTTTCCAAAACAGCATCGAATGGATTCTTAGCCATTTTTTTTAAGATTTCAAAAATCTACAAAGGTGAAACAAAAAGTATAAGCATGTGATTGAATATTGATATTAAAAATATGTTTATGAACTTTCAAGCATGTTTTTCTCCCACTATTTTATCAAAATTTCTCACTCCCTAAAACAATTCAAGAAATCTCATTTTCTAGTGAGAATCAAGGCCCAACAAGAACTTGTAGTGGACCTACAACCCATGATACATCCACAAATAACCTTAAAGTAAGCAACTTTTGCTAATTGCATCTCTATGCAACCCTTGATTCATTTTGACTTATTTTTCATGTAGACCAACAACTCATGCAACATCTATGCTACTAGGTGTTGAGTTTACAAATCAAGCTTTCATTTGAAACCTCACCATGTCATTCCACAACTTGTGAGATAATGAATGGAAAGCATCAAATCAAAGGTACATCGTATGCTAAGTATGTAGTCATAGCTTTCCATTATAAGCGTGACCCATGACTCGTAAGAGATCCCACAAATTTAGTAGTGTCATTATGCCACCTATTATTGGAAGAAGGCATGGATTAATTAACAAAAAATTTAATTTGTATCCATTTTAACTTAATATTTGAAAGCATTTACACTTTTCTAATTGGAAGGTTTTTCTTGCTTGTAAAGATTCCATCAATTTTATCTTCTTATTTAGGTTTTCTATATCCTAACCATGCATCTCATATATCAATAGGATATGAAAGGCATAAATAAGTAAGTGCACCTAGCACGTTGCTAGGGTGGGATGACCATGAGCCTTAAGCAAGTAGTGCACTTAGAGCTATAGATGCACTACTTAATTGAATTTAAGTAAGATGATTAAATATGGCAATTACATAAATGTATCCCTATACATTTATGGGTCTTCATGCCTCCAATAGTCTTCTTGTCTCCTTGCAAAAATTATATGAGAAAGAAATCTTCACTCCTAGTAGTTCTACTCTCATAACATTTACAAGATAGAAATTAAGAGGCATGCAAGCCCAATTTAATACAACCCTTTTTCAACAATTTGAAAGAAATAAAATCAATATTAAAGGCTCATGATCATCCCTATTTATTCATCACCCATTCAATAATTAAATGAACAATAAATCAAAAATTGATATTAAATTTCACAATTAAATGCTTATCTCATAAACAATTAATTACCTAGCAAAAATAAGCATAACATTTATGCCTCTCATTTTTGCACCAAATAGAATATTAACTTCAACAAGATTTTAAAAGCAATAAAAAAATGTCAAATATAATTTTGAGAACTTGCACAACACTTGTGCATCTATTAAGCATGATTTAGATTAATTTTAGTCATAACAATAACACCAAACATGCCTCAAAACTCACCTAACCTGAAATTGGGCACTATTGCCCAATCCGGGCACACAGCCATGTAGGTGCACACTAGGCGCCCGCTGCTCAGCTAAGGCCAGTAGTCTGCCATGTTTTAAGGTATCGTTCGAGTTAAGTCATTTTAGGTTCAAATTTTGAGTACCAAAAACACTAAATCACACATTATAGACAAATTTTCAGATCTAAAACACCTTTTAGAAATTGAAATTCAAGTGCTAAAATATGCTTTAAAAATCAAGTTTAGGAAAGAATCACCATTCTTCAAGAATCTCCAATTATATCCAATCCAATTGAATTCAGAAATAACCAAAACACCTTAAGGCCAAATTTAAAATGCTCTATCAATGTATAACATCATTCAATGCTAAATCAAAATTTAACATTATCATCCATGAAACAAAAACATTCCAATATGTGAATTAACTCTTAAAACACACATTCGCATAATTTAATTCATCAACAAAGGAGTCACAAGCATCATTATCCAAACACTCCAATCCATGAATTAGATCAATTATTTGGAGATATAGATCAATTCATCACAAGAATATATCAAACAAAAATCCAAGTTATAGCATAAAATAGGCTCTGACACCACTTGAAGGAAAGTGTAGCACAAGGATCCATGTAAGAGAGCAAAAATAGCTAAATCATAACATGAATACACTCCATCCAAGGATCGAATCATGATGTGAAATGGATTTGGGTGAGGATAATTACCTTGGTCACTTAAAATCCAAGGTAGAATTGAAGATAAGTACGAACACTTGAAAACTATCCCCAGTTGACGCAGCAAGAAACTAGCAACATTTACCCAAGCAAACCACTTCCGATTTGGCTAAAATTTGGACAGCACCTCCCCAAAACCTTGGAGAATATCCAGTAAAACTTTCAGCGAAACAAAAATTAAAAAGTGCTTCAAAATTGCCACAAATATTTCTTCCTTGTAATGGATCTTCAAGAGCAAAGCTATCTAAGTGTTTACCTCTAATGAAATGATCCACAAGCCCAAGGCAAGCTCCAATCAGCCTTTGATCAGCTGGATCACCAAAGGATGAAGAAGTGATGAAGGTCAAAAAATGGAGGAAAGGTGAAGAAGAATGTATGAAACTTCAACACAAGATTGGATCACACTTCTGGAGGGAAAAAGAGAATCTAGCATGAATGCAAGCAATGTGGCCGACCACCTCTATTTATAAAGGAGGGAGGGTGTGATGCAAGTTAGCATCACACCTCCCATGAGGTGATGCACCACCCAAGCAAGCAAGTTGCATGTGAAATGTTAATTTCACTTGCTTTTAAATTTCAATTGGAGTCTTCATTTCATCTCATAATATATCATCAAAATAAATTCTAAATACACCTCAAATGAACTCCTTCATCTGAATTTTCCTCCAAAATTAATTCTTTACATTAATTAAATTAACCCTTTAATTTAATTAATTGGTTTTGACTTAACCCTTTAAGTTATTAAACTTAATACCTTAAGCTAGAAGGTGTTAACTTAACCCCTTAAATTAACTTGACTAATTAAATATAGTATGACACCAATTAAATTAACTCTTTCATTTCATTGGTATAATTTAATTTCTTAAATTATTTTAATTAATTTAATATTTAAATTAATCAAGCTAAAATGACAAAAACAAAATCAGTCACTAGGAATTTTCTAACTTTTAGAAAATTTTCTTCATCAAATAGAACTCTTTTGGGCTTTTGTGTGTGACCCATTATGTTCTCCCATTCATTGGACATGGGCTCACAACTCTCCCATTCATATTAATTTAAATATTGAAATATTGAAGAGTACCCAATTTTTATGATCGATGTCCAATCACAAGCCCATGGAGCCCAAATAATTGGTCAAAATGAATATGCTCTTGGTGAACCATTCTACCTCTACACTTGCCATACAAATATGATCGTTCCATCTCCTATCTTCTGAAAGAGACCTAGGGCAAGATATTTGCCAACTCTCTGGCAACCTTGATAACTATGTTTCAATTCCTAATGTTCAATTTCCCTTTATGACCTCATCTTTGGAAAACTCCTTTTCCAAATTATTATGCTACCTTGCACTAGGATTTCTTAGAATTGATCATTATAGAATACATAGGAGATTTACTCGTTCTTCATAATGATGATGAGATGGATCCCATCTTGGATTTCATAAACCTCCATGCCCAAGTAGCTCATACCCAAGTATAACCCAGATTAACCGTAGAGTAGTCAAGGAAAAGTTAATGTATGCAAACCTAAACATAAGATTATCATGGATCCTCAAGTCTAAGGACTAATTACATGCACTAGCATAAGCTGGAGAACTTGCCACTATGGCTATCTAGTGAACTCTTTGAGTAGGCCTTTAGTCAACTTGTTCTCTAACAAGGACCCACTAACATACACCCATATCTAACATGGATTGCTCATGAAATAGAGCAATATCTAAATCCTTGGATTTATGCATTATTAGTGCAAATCTATCCAAATCTTAGATGTCCTATCTCATAAGATTCTACAACTTGGATTACTTTAATATCACGATTGTATATGACTTATTTCATGATTACCACCTAGTATGTGACCAAGTCACATAGTCATGAGTGATCTAAAGACTTCAACCAAATGATAGTGGAGCATAATAAGCATAAGATGAATATGGCCATTGAAATATAAATATAATTTAATCAAGATTGTATCACAAGGAAATTATTTACATGCCAATTTAATTGACTGGGGGCCATTATTCCAACATTTGTATCTCAGGAATGCCAACCATTGCGAGCAACCATTTGTCAAGATATTTAATAGTTAGTTGTTAGTCAATTGAATGCTCCATCTTCTATTGCACAGATGATACGACTTCTCAAAGAGTCGAACAAATTTTTCATTAAGTCATGGACAAGGACTAGGCTCAAGGATACAACTTCTCAAAGAGTTGAACAAGTTTTTCATTAAGTCATGGATAGGGACTAGGCTCAAGGATTGAGTAAGAGACTCTACAAGCTCTCAACCTCTCCCTAGAAAGAATTGTAAAATGGGAGCACTCAAGTTGCAACCCGTGGCTAAGTGCTATAAGTTGACCTCCTGACCCCACTGAAATGAGCAAAAATGAAATAGACCTCAAAGAAAGAAACTCAACTCTATAGGCATTGAAATCAATTGAGAAGATCAAAGGGTGGACACCATGTTGAGGTCGAAGGTCGAAGGTCGGAGGTCAGAGATCAGGTGCCTACCTACTGTGAGGAGTGATGTAAGAGGAGATTTGCTGCATTTAATGCTATCCCCTCTGGGACGTCCTCTACATTAAATGAAAGAACACAAGCCACACCACCCCAATGTACTTGCATCAAAATTACATCATCCCAATCAAAGAGAGCAAAAAAACTATTACTGCTCCTTGGACAAAGACTTAGATAACTCAGAGCAGCGGGGCAGAAAGGTAAAATCTGAAGTAAGGAGTAGCCCAAGGATCCAATTATAAAACCAAAAAAAAGGCTAAATAAGACTTTTCTACTCCTCATCCAAGGATCTAATCATGCATTTAATGAGGACTTAATGGTATAAAGGTACCTTGAATGCTAAGTCCAAAGGTAAAATGAGGATGACACCAATAAACACTACAAAGTTGCAATCCGTGTGGAGCAAAATCAAACCAACAATTGGAAAATTAAATCAACTCCAAATTGGATACAAATTTTTAGAGAGAACCTCAACACACTTGATCACTTTCTGGAAAAATTTCAGCCCAACCCAATTACGGCAAGGCCTCCAAATCTACCTCCAAAATGTCTGGACAGCAGACGATCTTTAAGAGCACAAGCTCCCCAAATGTTAAGCCTCTAATGTTATGATCCACACACCCAAGGAGAGATCAAATCCACCTATAATCATATATAGAACCATAGGGAGAAGGATAGGGAGGGGTATATATGGAGAAATTGAAGAAGAATTTGGTATGGAAGGTGTGAAACTTCAACACATGAGTGAATCACAGTTTTTGGAGGGAAAAAGAGAATCTATCATTCTTGCTCTCCTCATGGAGAGCCACCTCTCTATTTATATAGAGGATGGTGTGATACTAGTTAGAATCGCACCCTCCATAAGGTGGTTTTTCCAACTCGGCAATCCACTTGCATGTGAAATGTTGAACTTCACTTGCGTTTGAATTTAATTTGAATCTACATTTCATTTGATGAAATGTAATCCAAATTAATTCTAAATTAACCTCAAATGAACTCCTTAATTTAAATTTCCCTCCAAAACTAAATCCTTTTATTAATTAAATTAACTCTTTGATTTAATTAATTAGTTTAACTTAACCACTTAAGTCTACTAACTTGACTTTTTAAGTTAAAAGATGTCAACTTAACTCTTTAAGTTAACTTGTTCAATTAACTGTCATATGGCATCAATTATATTAACTCTTTAATTTAATTAGTCTAATTTAACTTCTTAAATTATTTTGACAAATTTAACAATTAAATTAATCAACCTAAAATAACCAAGAACCATTCAACCGATTTCTCTAAAAAAACTACCAATGGTGAACTTTCCAACTCTTTAGAAAATCCATCCCATCAAATAGAATTTTCTATAGGTTTTTGTGTGTGACCCTCTAGATTCTCCCATTTATTGGACATGAGCTCACAACTATTGTAATATTTTGAATATTGAAATATTCGCACTAGTTTAAACTCCTTCAAACCAATAACTCTTTCAATTAATCTCTATTAATTAAAGAGTACTCAATCTCCATGGTCAATGTCTAGCTTCATGCCCATCGAGCCCAACTATTTGGTTGAAATGAATATGATCTTAACAAACCATTCTAGCTCTACGCTTACCATGCAAATACAGTCATTCTATTTCCAATCTCCTAAAAGAGACCTAGAAAAAGGTATTTGTTGGCTCCCCAATAGCCTCAATAACTGTATTTCTATTCTCAGTGTTTAATGCCTCTTTATGACGTTATCTTTGGCAAGCTCTGTTTCCAAATTGTCATACTACCTTGTGCAAGAATTTCTTGGAATCAATATTAGGATTTTATTTACCATAGCTACATATTATGACTATAAGATATGGCAAATAGATGTGAAAACTTCTTTCCTCAATGAAAACATTGAAGAAGAAATCTATATACAGCAACCATAAGGTTTTACATCCAAAGAGAGTAAGCAAAAGGTTCGCAAACTTAAGAGGTCCATTAATGGACTCAAACAAACATCCCAAAGTTGGAATATATATTTTGATAAGACAGTTAAATTGTTTGGCTTTGTTAAAAATATGTATGAACCTTATGTATACAAGAAGGCTAGTGAGAGTAGTATATAGATTATTGTGCTTTATGTCGATGACGTATAGTTTATTGGCATGTAAACTATTTCACTTATGATACAATCTTCATTGAATGATATTCATTATAAATGGGCATCTTCATCTTATGCGTAATTTACTTCAGTAGCATTTGGTTGAAGCCCTTAGATCGCACAAGACTATAGGACTTGGTCATGCACTGGGTGATGATTATGAAATAAGTTTTGTATAATCATAATCTTAAAATATTCCAAGTTGTAGAATCTTATGAGACAAGGCATCTAAAACTCGGATAAACTTACACTAATGATGCATAAATCTAAGGAGTTGGATGTTGCTCCATTTCATGAGCAATTCATGTTAAACATTGGTGCATGTTAATAGGTACTTGTTAGAGAACTAACATACTAAAGGCTCGCCAGGAGAATCCACTAGATAGCCATAGTGGTAGGTTCTCCAACTTACACTCATGCATATAATTAGTGCCTAAAAAGCTTCCAAATTTAAGTTCTTAAAATGCTTCCAAAACCAAATCTAATAATCAATATTCTTCAAACAACATCAAGAAACTCCAATCTAATTGGATCTAAAAATAGATAAAACACTTTAAAGCAATAATTAACTCACTATATCAATACATAACATCATCTAATGCTAAATCAAAATTTAACATCATAAGAATTGAATCAAAACTCATGCTAACATATAAATTAACATATGAATTAACACTTAAACATATATTAACATATTTCAATTCAACACATCAAGAGCCACAAGCAACATCTCTGAACTCTTAAAATCATCAATTGAATCGAGGATTTGGAGATCTAGAATCAATCCATCACATGAATTAATTCAACTAAATCCTAATTTAGACATGAAGATGGTTCTAACACACTCAAAGAAAAATAATAGGCAGGGATCCATATTTAAAACAAAATTAAAGGCAAAAATAGCTTACAATGTCCAATTCAAGGATTAATCAACATGTCATAAATTAGGATTTGGAAGCAAGAATAGTTACCTTTGAAGAAAAATAAGGTAACAATGTGGATCTTCCTCTTGGACTCCTCCAAAGCAAGATCTATACTCTCCACTTCAAGGATGAACTTCACCACATTTGAGGCTCCTTAATGCAGAAAATGTTGCTAACCAAAGAGCCTCAAAAACAGCAACTTAGTAGCCAAAAAAGAGAAAGAAAAATAGATCCAAAATCACCCAAACAATCTTCCAAAGATTGGCCAATAGGAATAGAACAATCTCCAAATTGAAGCTTCCCAAGTCTAAAGCCTCTAATGGTGATCTACACACCTAGGAACAACTCCCAAATCCTTATATTCTAACCTAGGATAGAATGGAAGAAAATGAAAAAGAGAGGGGAAAGAGGGTGGCAGTTTTAAGGGTGAGATAAGAGAGAGAGAATATAGGGAGGTAGTGTTGGAATAGTACCCCACAAGCCCATAAGATCAGCATGTAAACTATTTCACTTGTGATACAATCTTGATTGAACAATATTTCTTCTAAATAGCCATCTTTATCTAATGCTTTTATTACTTCACTAGCATATGATTGACGCCCTTAGATCACACAAGACTACAGGACTTGGTCATGCACTAGGTAATGATCATGGAATAAGTCCTACACAGTCATGTCTTAAATATCCCAAGTTATAGAATCTTATGAGACAAGGTTTCTAAGATTTGGATACACTTGCACTAATGATACATAATCTAAGGGTTGGATATTACTTTGTTCCATGAGCAAACCGTATATAATATGGGTGCATGTTATTAGGTGCTTGTTAGATATCAAAGTGCTAGAGACCCACCCAAAGAATTTACTAGATAGTCGTAGTGACTAGTACTCCAGCTTACACTAGTGCATATAATTAGTCATTTGACATGAGGATCCATTGTAACCTTGTGTTTAAGTCCCCATCCTTTAACTCTTTTTTTTTACCTTTTAGTGGGCATTTCGGTAGTAATTGGGCATGAGCTACTTAGACATAAATATTTGTGAGATCCAAGATGGGATCTAACTACTTGCCTTTGTAAAGGGCGAGTGTGTCTCCTATACATTTTATGATAATCGATTCCAAGGAGTCATTGGCCAAGACAATGTAACAATTTTGAAAAAAGAATTTTCTAAAAATGAGGTCACAAACCAAAATCAAACATTAAGAATAGATGCATAGTATCGAGGCTATTAAGGAGTCAACAAATATCTTGTCCTAGGCCTCTTTCATAGAGATAGAAGGCGAAAGGACCGTATTTGCATGGTATGCTAAAGCTAGATTGGTTCACCAAAAGCATCATTCAGCCAATTGTTAGGCTCCATGGGCTTGAGGTTGGACATCAACCATGAATATTAGGTACTTTTCAATTAATAGAGATTAATTAAATTGAGTCAGTTAGTTTAAAGGAGTTTAAACTAACATGAACATCTGATATTCTAAAGTCATAAAGGTTGTGAACCTATATCCAATAAGAGGTAGAACCTAATGGGTCACACAAAAAAGCTAATCAGAAATTTTAAATATTGAGAGAAATTTTCTAAGTATTAAAAGAATTCCAAGATGGCCGAAAATTAAGTGAAGCGGCTAACATAATTTTTAGTCATCTTAGCTTGATCAATTTAATCGTTAAATTGATCTAATTAATTTAAGGAGTTAAATTAAGACCAGTTAAATTAAGTGTTAATTTAATTTGGTGCCACAGAACTATCAATTGGTCAAATTAACTTAAAGTGTTAAATTAACAAAACTAGCTTAAAGAGTTAAGTTAGTTGAAGTCAAAGTTTAATTAAATTAAAATGAAGAATTAATTTTGGAGGGAGAATTCAAATGAAATGTTCATTTGGAGTGGAATTAGAATTTATTTGGTGGACATTTCATGAGTTGAAATGTAGATTCCAAATGAAATTCAAATTTACACAATTAACATGCAACTTACAAAATGCTAGCAAGTTAGCATGCTTAGGTAACGGCTCCACCTTAAGGAACGTGTGATGCCACCTTGGAATCACACCATCCTCCATCTATATATATATATAAATAGAGAGGGATGAATCCACACATTTTATGCATCTAAAAGTCAGATCCAAAATTTCCCTCTAAAAATGATTCTCTCATATGTTGAGGCTTCACTCTCTTCTTCACCTTCTCACCATTTTTTGGCCTCCAACCAAGATTTATTTCTTTTATTTTTTTCAGATAAATTAAGGATAAAAGGATCATCCATTGGTGTGTGGACTCTAGCATTAGAGGTAAGACAAATTTTAGATTGCTTGCTTTGGTGAACCTCTTTTCCAACAGAGAATTTCTAGATTTTGTTAGAGATCTTGCTGAAGGAGTTTGGTGCTGAATTTTTTATTGGGCATTCTCCATTGAGGTGGAAAAAATTTGGTCTAGCTTTTCCTAGAATCCTAGGTAATTTGCCCAATCAAAAGTTGATCACACCTTGCTACACCATAAGTAGTCTACTTTCAGGACAGAAAGCACAACTTCAAGTATTGCTTGGATTTTTCTGGAGAGGTAACAATCTGACTTTAATCCATTATATGTGCATGATTTAGATCCTTATATTGGTGTAATCTAAGTTAGATTTTAGTTTTTAATTGTTTTAAATTGGATCCTAAGCGTTACATCTCTTTCTGGTAATTACTCAACACATGAGTTTTGCTACCTTTTGAAGGGAAAATGGAAGCATGCAATGAGCTAAATTGGCTAGCCACTCCAATGGGGTATATATTGTGTGAATGGAAGCTATTGGAAACTTCCTTCGTACTTTGCCCACTTGTGCCAACTTACCAACTTGCTAGATATAAATCTAGCTTGAATTAGATTTTAATTTTATAAATTAAAATTTTTGGCTCAACAAATCAAATGGACTATTCCATTTGATTTTCCCTCCAAAACTTAGATTCCTAGCTAATTTAACTTAACTCCTTAAGCCAATTAAATCAACTTAACTTCTTAAGTTAACTTTAACTAAGTAAATTATCTCATGGTACCAATTAAATTAACTTAATTTAATTGGGATAATTTAACTCTTTAAATTATTTTGATTAATTTAACACTTAAATTAATCAAGCTAAAGTGACCCATTGATAATTAGCCAACTAGTGTTCTATCTCTTAGGCAAAATCGCCCAATGCAATTTTCTAACTACTTAGAAAATTCTTCCTATGAAATAAGAGTATCTTAAGCTTTCTTGTGTGACTCATTGGGTTCACCAATTTACTAGACATAGGCTCACAACATTTCTGATATTTTGAATATTAAAAATATTTGAATTAATTTAAACTCTTTTAAATGAATAACTCTATCAATTAATCTTCATTAATTGAAGAGTACCCAATCTCCACAATTGATGCCTAGCACAAGCCTATGGAGCCTGATGAATTGAATGAATAAATTATTTTGAGGTGAATCATTACTGCTTACGACTGTCATGCAAATACAATCTTTTCATTTTCTATCTTCTAAAAAATGCCTATGGAAAGATATTTGCCTGCTTTCTAATAGCTTCAATAACTATATATCTATTCTTAATGTTTGATCCCTCATTATGACCTCAATTTTGGAAAACTCCTTTTTCAAATTATTATATCACTTTGCGCAAGAATTTCTTGAAATCAATTATCTAAGAATACAGAGAAGATCTATCCATTCTTCACAAATGGGCAAAACAAATCCCATCATGGGACACACCAATCTCCGTACTTAGGTTACTTGTGCCCAACCTAAGACCCAGGTGACCTAAAATATGGTTGAAGCAAAATCAAAGCACAAAGGCCGAAATACTAGGTTTCTGTGGACCCTCAAGTCAAATGATTAATTATATGCACTATCATAAGGTATAGAATTTGTCACTACCAATGTGCCACTATGGCTACCTTGTGGATTCTCTAATTGGAACTTCAATGAACTTGTTCTCTAACAAGCATATACTAGCATGCATCCATGTCTAACATAGATTATCTCAATAATGCCCCGAGCTAATTAGAATTAGTGGGTATATACTGTTGGAATAGTGCCCCACAGCTAATTAGATTAGCATGTAAACAATTTCACTTATGAGATAATCTTGATTGAATAATATTCATATTTCAATAGCCATATTCATCTTATGCTTATTTTACTTCACTAGCATTTAGTTGAAGCCTACACAAGACTATAGGACTTGGTCACACACTGGGTGATGATCATGAAACAAGTCTTACATGATTACGATCTTAAAATATTCCAAGTTATAGAATCTTATGAGATATGGCATCTAAGATTAAAATCGACTTGCACTAACGAAGTACAAATCCAAGTGTGTAACATGGGTGCTTGTTAGAGAACAAGTTCACTGAAGGCTAGCCTACAAATCCACTAGATAGCTATAGTAGTAAGTTCTCCAACTCACGCAAGTGTATATAATTAATTTTTAGACCTGAAGATCCATGGTATCATTATGCTTAGGTCTTCATACTTTGACTCTTCCTTGACCACTTTGTGCATGTTCTAGGTTGAGTTTGGGTATGAGCTACTTAAGTATAGAGGTTTTTGAGATCCAAGATAGGATCCATTTCTTATCATTGTGAAGGACTGGTGCATTTTTTGTGTATTCTATAATGAACAATTTCATAAAATCCTTGCGCAAGGTAGTATGACAATTTGGAAAAAGAGTTTTCCAAAGATGAGGTCATAAAAGGGAATGGAAACATAGTTATCAATGCTATTAGGGAGCTAGCAAATATCTTACCCTAGGCCACCTTTGGAAAATAAAAAATAGAAGGACCGTATTTACATGATAAACATAGAACTAGAATAGTTTACCAAGAGCATATTCATTTTAACCAATTAGTTCAGCTCCATGGGTTTGAGGTTGGACATCAACCATGGAGATTGGGTACTCTTCAATTAATAGAGATTAATTGAATTGAGTTGTTAGTTTAAAGGAGTTTAAACTAATGTAAATATTTTGATATTCAAAATATCACAAGAGTTGTGAGCTCATGTCCAATAAATGGAAGAACCTAATAGGTCACACACAAAATCCTAAAAGAAGCTCTATTTCATGAAGGTAATTTTCTAAGAGTTAGACAATTCCTAGTGACCGATTTTATAGAGATAACGGTTCGCTAATTTTTTGGTTATTTTGGTTTATTGATTTAATTGTTAAATTGATCAAAGGAGTTAAATTAGACCAATAAACTAAGGAGTTAATTTAGTTGGTACTATATGGCAATTAATTCATCAAGTTAACTTAAGGTTTTAAATTAACACCTTTTAGCTTAAGAAAAATAAAATGTTGGAATAGTGCCCCACAACCAATTAGATTGGCATGTAAACTATTTCACTTGTGATACAATCTTGATTAAATAATATTCATTATAAATGGTGATCTTCATCGTATGCTTAATTTACTTCACTAATATTTGGCTAAAGCCCTTCGATCACACAAGACTACGGGACTTGGTCATCACTGGGTGATGATCATGAAACAAGTCTTACACAGTCATGATCTTAAAATATTTGAAGTCACAGAATCTTATGAGATGAGACATCTAAGATTTAGATAGACTTGTACTAATGATGTATAAATCCAAAGAGTTGGATATTACTCTATTTCATGAGCAATCCATGTCAAACATTGGTGCATATTAATGGGTGCTTGTTAGAGAATAAGTTAACTGAAGGCCTGATCAGAGAATCCACTAGATAGCAGTAGTGACAAGTTCTCCAACTTATGCTAATGCATATAATTAGTTCTTACACCTGAGGATCTATGGTAACTTTATATTTTGGTCCTCATGCATTGACTCTTCCTTGACCACTTTACATGTCTTTCAGGTTGAGTTTGGGTATGAGATACTTAGACATGGAGGTTTGTGAGATCCAAGATGGGATCCATCTCCTAGTCGTTGTGAAGGGTGAGTACATCTCCTATGTATTCTATAATGATTAATTCCACAAAATCCTTGCGCAAGGTAGTATGATAATTCAAAAAGAAAATTTCAAAGATAAGATCATAAAGGGAAATCAAACATTGAGAATAGAAATATAGTTATCTAAGCTATTAGGGAGCCAAAAAATATATTTTCCTAGACCTTTTTTAGGAGATATGAGATGGAAAGATCATATTTACATGGCAAATATAGAGCTAGAATGATTCTGCAAAAGTATATTCATTTTGGCCAATTAGTTAGGCTCCATGGGCTTGAGGTTGGACATCGACTATGGAGATTAGGTACTCTTCAATTACTGGAGATTAATTGAATTGAGTTATTTATTTAAAGGAGTTTAAACTAATGTAAATATTTCGACATTCTTAATATCACAAGAGTTGTGAGCCCATGTATAATAAATAGTAAAACCTAATGGATCATACTCAAAAACTAATAAGAAGTCCTATTTGATGATTGGAATTTTCTAAGAGTTAGAAATTTTCATTTGATTGATTTTATAAAGGAAAAATGGTTGACTAATTTTTGATCATTTTGGCTTGATTGATTTAATTGTTAAATTGATCAAAATAATTTAATGAGTTAAATTAGACTAATTAAATTAAGAAGTTAATTTAATTGGTGCCATATGACCATCAACTAGTCAAGTTAACTTAAAGAGTTAAGTTGATACCTTCTAGCTTAAAGAGTTAAGCTAATCAATTTAAAGCGTTAAGTCAAGACCAATTAATTAAATTAAATAGTTATTTAATTAATGTGAGGAATTAATTTTGGAGGAAAATTCAAATGAAAGAGTTCATTTGAGGTGTATTTGGAATTAATTTGGATGACATTTCATAAGATAAAATGAAAATTCCAAATGTAATTCAAATGCAAGTGAAATTTAAATTTCACTTACAACTTGTTTGATTAGTTGTCACCCCTACCTCATGGAGGTGTGATTCCAACTTGAATAACACTTTCCTCTCAATAAATAGAATAGAGGTGGCCAGCCAAGCAAGTTAGCATTTTCTAATCATTAGATTCTCATTCTCCCTCCATAAAGTGTGATCCTCTCATGTGTTGAAATTTCACACATTTTTCTCTCCCTCTCCTGCTAAATTTAGCCTTCATCATTTCTTCTCTCCTTGGATTTTTGGATGACTAAGGATTGATTTGGATTTGCCTATGGTGTGTGGATCACCACATTAGAGGCTAGATAATTTGATAGATTTGCTCTTGGTAGATCTACTTCAGGCCAGAAAGTTGGAGTAATTTTTTAGACCTTGCCGAATTTATTTTCTGCTAAAATTTTTGCTAAAGCTTCCCCAACATGTTGAGCAGGCTGTGTCCAAATTTTGGCCAGATCATAGGTGTTTTTGTTAGGCAATTATTGCTGAGTTACTATTGTGCCAGGGGAAGATAGTTAATGTTCAAGCCTTTCTTCCACTCTACCTTACATTTTTGAGCAATCAAGGTATTTATCTTCTTTGAAATCCATTTTATAGCATAATTCTATCATTGGAAAGTGTGTGGTCAATTTTTTATTTAGCTTTATTTTTGGATCCTCATGCTACAACTCCATCAAGATGTGTCAAAGCTGATTTCATGCTTTAATTTAGATTTTTGATTGATTGATTCATGTGATGAATTGATCAAGGTCTCAAAATGCTTGATCCAATTCATGGATTTGAGTGTTTGGTAGATATTCCTTGTTTCTCCTTTGTTGATGAATTGAAATTACGCTAATACGTGTTTCAAAAGTTGATTCATGTGTTAGTAAGTTTTGATTCATAATTGCTAATGTTAAATGTTGATACAGCATTGAATGATGCTATATGTTGAAATAGTATTGAATGATGTTATATGTTGATATAGCATGTTAATTTTGGCCTTAAGGTGTTTTAGTGATTTTTGGATCCAATTGAATTAGAGATTATAAGAGATTTTAAGAGATTTTTGGAGAATGTTGATTCTCACCCAAACTTGACTTTTTAAAGTGTGTTTGTGCACTTGAATTTCCAATTTTATAAGGTGTTTTAGCTCTGGAAATTTATCTATAATGTGTCATTTAATGTTTAGGAAGTTTCCTAAAGTTTTTAGTGCACAAAGGTTGAGCAAATATTGGCTTGACTCAGTTCTGGCCCCAAAATAAAAGCGCTACCGTTCAGCAAGCGCACCTTGTATGTGCTTGCTATGTAGCCGTGTGCTCAGGTTGGGGAAACAGTGGCCAATTTTGGGAGTGATGAGTTTTGAGCCATTTTGCATTCTTTTTCGTTACCAAAAGTGATCTAAATCATGATATATAGATACACAAGTATTGTGCAAGTTCTAAAAATTATGTTTGACATTTTTATTTCTTTTAAAATCTTGTTAAAGTTAATCTTCAATATTTGAGCAAAAAGGAGATGCATAATTATTATGCTTATTTTTGCTAGATAATTATGTGTTTATGAAATCAACATTAAATTATTGGAATTAAATATCAATTCTTAATTTATTGCTCATTTAATTGTTGTATGGATGATGAATGAATGAGGATGATCATGAGCCTTTAATATTGATTTTATTTATTTCAAGTTGTTAAAAAGGTTTATATTAAATTGGGGCTTACGTGCCTCTTTATTTCTATCTTGTAAATGTTATGAGAGTAGAATCACAAGAAGTGAGGTTTTCCTTTTTATGTAAATGTTGTAAGGAGACAAGAAGACCATTGGAGGCATGAAGACCTATAAGTATATGGGGATACATTTATGTAATAGCTAAATGTAATCAACCTACTTAAAATCAACTAAATAATGCATCTATGGCTCTAAGTGCACCACTTAGTTAAGGCTCATGGTCATCCCACCTTAAGAAAATGCTAGTCTCACTTACGTATTTATACTTTTTAACCTGTCGATGTATGAGATGCACGGTTAAGATATAAAAAACCTAAACAAAAAGAAAAAATTGATGAGATCTTTGCAAGCAAGAAAATCCCTCCACTTAGAGGAGTCTAAATGTTTTCAAATATTAAATTAAAGTGGATATAAATTAAAAGGAGTTTTAATTAATCCATGTCTTCTACCATAGTATGTGACATGACGATGCTACTATCTTTAATGTGATGGCATACTAGGCATGGGTCAAACTTAAGGTGGAAAGTTGTGATCACATTCTTAGCATATAATGCACTTTTAATTTGACGGTTTCCATGCATTGGCACACAAGGCATGGGATGTCATGGAGCGGTCTTGAATTAAAGTTTGATTGGTAAGTTCGACTTAACACCTAATAGTGTAGATGGCACACGAGGCATGGGTTTACATGAAAAGTGAGGTAAAATATATCAAGGGTTGCATAGAGATGCAATTAGCAAAAGTTGTTTACCTTTCAATTGTTTGTAGATAGCAACGAGTCGTGGGTCCATTACAAGTCCTTAGGACCTTGATTCTCAATAGGAAATGAGATTTCCTAATATCTTCTAGGGGATAAGGAATTTGATAAAATAGTGGGAGAAAAACATGTGAAAGTCCATAAACATGTTTTCAATATCAAATATTCAATCGCATGCTTATACTCTCTTTTTTTCCTTTGTAGATTTTTGAAATCTCAAATCAAAATCCACTCAATGCTATTATGGAAACCAAAAAACCAGTCGGGCCTAACTTCCACAATTGACTTAAGCTCAAAATTGTTCTAAATTCCAAGAAAATAATATATGTACCATATCATGGTGCTCCTTATCCCATTTGGACCAATGTAGATAAAAAGATATGCGAAATGTTCATGGATTAGGTTAAGGATTGTCCTTTCCCATAGTCTCATAATGGCATCTACAAACTTCAAAAGTCTCAAGGACACATGTGTAATGCCTCAATTAAAGCTTACAAGAGTTGTAAAGCAAACAAGGTAAGAGACATTCATGTTGTCAAAGGACATTTTTCAAGTTAAGATAGATGAGAAGTCATGTGTCATCAACCACGGTCTAACGATGATTGGGCTTGTTGAGAAGTATTCAACATAGATATAATGATAGACAATGATCTCCGTGAGGATTTGATCTTGACAACATCATCAAGTTTTATTGATCAAAGTGTTGATCCAAATGGAGACTACCATGATAAGGACATACCATTAATGCTTGTTGTAGGTTTGTGTGGTACTAGGGTCTAAATATTTTCACAAAAAGTTGAAAAACCTAGTCCCCAAAAACACCTCAAGGATCAAAACATGCATGAAATTCAGATTTGGAAAGGTAAAATACTTTGGTGATGGCAAAAATGAAGAGCAAGAGTCAAACTCTTTCCAACCATCAAATGGGCTTTTCACCGGCACAGCAGGATCACCACCATTTTTTCCTTGGATAGACTTCTATGTTTGGGCTAAAATTTTTACTAGAACTCCTCAACCCTTTGACGATTATACAGTCAAAATTTCAGGTTGATCAGAATGCTAAAGGTACTCCAAGTAGAGGCAAAAATCAGCTACCAGAAATAGCTCCAGTTAAGTGCAAAAAGCAACCAAACTAGACTACCTCTAATGCAAACATCCACACACCAAATCAATGGCTTATTCTCTATACAATATTTTTGGGAGAAAATCACACAAAATATGCACACCTTACATAGCTTTTGGCTGGCCACTCCACTATATCTATATATAGGAGTGGTTACACACCTCCCACAAGGAGGTGATGCCAAATATCCCTTGCTTAGGTAGCCACTGACTTTGTGATTAATGAATTTAATTGAAGCATAAATTTCATCTAATAAAATGTCTTACAATTAAATTTTAATTCTAATTCTTATTAAATGAACTCTTTATTTAAAAACTCTCCCAAACATTATCTCTCCAACTTAATTAAACTAAACACTTTAATTTAATTAATAATTGTTGACTTAACTCTGAAGTCAAAACGCTTTACATTTTAAGCTAGTCAAAATTAACACAATTCTTAAATTAATTTTGATCAATTGATAGTCATGTGACATCTATAAATTAATCTTTAATTAATTGATCTTAATTTAACTCTTAAATTAATTTGACCAATTTAACATTTAAATTGATCAAGCCAAAATGGCTACAATTTTGCCTCCTCAAAAATAGGGTCATGAATTTTCTAACTCCTAGAAAATTCACCTTCCTTCAATAAGCTATCTAATTAAATTTTGTGTGTGACCCATTAGATTCTACCATTCATTGGACATGGGCTCACAACTCCTTGTAACTTTGGAATATCAAATATTTACTTTAGTTTAAACTCCTTTAAACTAAGCGACTCAATTAATTAATCTCATTAATTGAAGAGTACCCAATCTCCATGGTCGATGTCCAACCTCAAGCCCATAGAGCCCAACTAATTGGCCAAAACTAATTGGCCAAAATGAATGCTCTTGAAGAACCATTCTAGCATTATACGTACCATCTAAATATGATCATTCCATCTCCTATCTCCCAAAAGAGGCCTAAGGCAAGATATTAATCGACTCCTTAATAGCCTCAATACAATGTTTCTATTCTTAATGTTCAATTCCATTGTATGACCTCACCTTTAGAAACTCCTTTTCCAAATTATCACACCACCTTACGCAAGGATTTTTGAGAATCGATCATTATAGAACACATAGAAAATACACTCACCCTTCACAAAAATGAGGAGTTGGATTCTTTCTTAGATCTCATAAACCTCTATGTCTAGCAGCTTATGCCCAATCCCTACCTAAGTGGCCCGCTAGTGACCAAGGAAGAGTCAAAACATAAGGGCCAAACACAAGGCTACTATGGATCCTCAAGTCAAAAGACTAATAATATACACTAGTGTAAGCGAGAGAACTTGCCATTACCGACATGCCGCTTCGGCTATCTAGTGGATTCTCCAGGTAGGTCTTCAATACCTTATTCTCTAGTAAGCACTCACCAACATGCATCCATATCTCATATGGGATTGCTCATGGAATAGAGCAACATTCAATCCTTGGATTTATGCATCGTCAATGCAAGTCTATCTGGATCTTACATGCCCTGTCTCATAAGATCCTATGACTTGGAAGATTTAAGATCATGACCATGCAGGACTTATTCCATGATCACCACCCAGTGCGTGACCAAGTCTCATAGCCTTGTGTGATCTATGGGTTTCATCCAAATACAATTAAAGAAAATAAAGAGCATAAGATAAAAATGGCCATATAATGAATATCATTCCATCAAGATTATCTTACAATGAAATAGTTTACATGCCAATCTAATTGGCCTACGTAGCACTATTCCAACACTTGCTTCCTCCTTCAAGTTTAAGGGCCTTGAACGTGCTAGAAATGGAGGTAAAAGTAAAAAAAGTTCTTCCTCCAAGGGAAAGTAACCATTAAAGGCATCTAGTGGAGTTAAGAAGATTGCAGAGGTTATAGTCAATATTACTCATTTCCACTTTGATGGGTAAGGCCATTGAAAACTATATTGCAAGGAATTCCTTAGCACCCATGCAAACAGTATGTACTTTATTGAAGTACACTTGGTGATAAATTCTTCCTCATCGGTATTTGATACTGCATGTGGTTCTTACCTTTGTAATTCATTATAGGGGATAGATAGAAGAAAGGGTCTCAATAAAGAGGATATGATTCTCTATCTCATAAATGGAGTGAAAGTCGCGGCCATGGTTGAAGGCGTAATCAAGTTATACTTAAGAAATTCTTACATTGTACTTGATCCTTGTTTTTATATACCCAATTTGGTTAAGAATATTATTTCTATTCCCGTATTGGATAATGAAGGATATGATTTTTCTATATATAATAGAAAGTTGAAAACATTAAAGAATTGTTCTTTCATTACACAAGATACATTAAACAATAGATTATATTGGATTCTGAACCTTCATTGTTACATATTCAATCAAGTAAAAGAAAATTAGATAATTAAGAAAATTTCATCCCATGGCATGCAAGACTTAGACATAGGATGACCAAGTTAGAAACTCCCAAGCACTAAATATTAGTGGCATTGAGGATCTTCCTACTAGTCAGTTTTGTTTAAAGGGAAAAATAACCAAAGCTTCTTTTGTAAGACAAATAGAGTGAATCACACGTCCTTTAGATTTGATCCAAATGAATGTTTGTGGCCTACAAAGAGTTACTACAAGATGAAGCTATTCTCACTTCATCACCTTCATCGATGATCATACTCAATTCAAACATGTGTATCTTATGAAGTACATATCTGAAGCTTTTGAAAAGTTCAAAGAGTAAAGGAATGAAGTAGAAAAGCAAAAAGGACTAAATGTTAAAGCTCTTTGATTGGATCAAGGGAGAGAATACTTAAGCACCAAGTTCTCAGATTATCTAAAAGAAAATGAGATTTTTTCTCGATGGAATCCACCTAGCACACCCCAACATAATGGAGTAGCCGAAAGGAGAAATTGTACCTTATTAAACATGATACATTCCATGATAACCCTTTTTGATGTACCTATATCCATTTGGAGATACACCATAGTTACAACGGTGAAGTTACTAAATGTAGTACCTTCAAAGTAAATGCCAAAGATACCGCATGAGATGTTGTATGGAAAAGCACTTTTTTACACTTTTCTAAGGATTTAGGGGTCTCCCACTTACGTCAAGCGGTTAGTGGGAGGCAAGTTAGATGCAAAATCCACCTTATGCAAGTTTATGAGAAACCCAAGAAAGTCTATAAGTTATTATTACTTTGATCCCTTAGAAAAAAAGGCGTTTGTTTCTAGGAATGCCTATATTTTAGAAAAGAAACTTCTATTAAATAGAAATGGTGTTGTTGTTGTACTTAACAAAGTTCAAGATCATCAACAAATCCCACAAGCAGTAGAAACAAGTGAACATCAAGAGCCTTGCACATAACCTCTGAAAAGGTCAAACTAAATAAAAAAAGTAATCCGAAAGGTTTTGATTCTTACATGAGACGGGCCAATCGGATAGTGATCCAAAGACCTATGAAGAAGCTATGTTGGACATAGATTAAGGACATTGGCTTGATGCCATAAAATCATAAATGGACTCCATGTACTCCAACAAAATATGGACTTTGGTAGATCCACCAAAGTGTATAGTACTTGTTAGTTTCAAGTGGATGCTTAGAGTCAATGAAGAGGTTATGACCTTTAAAACGCGACTAGTAGCAATGGGTTATACCCAAAGACCCAGTATTAATTTTAAGGAAACCTTTTCACCAATTGCAATGCCTAAGTCCATTGCGATTTTACTTGCCATAGCTTCATTTTATGACTATGAGATATGGAAAATGGATGTGAAAACTACTTTCCTCAATGAAAATATTAAAGAAGAAATATACCTGCAACAACCATAAGGTTTTATATCCAAAAGGAGTGAGCAAAAGGTTTGCAAACTTGAGAAGTCTATTTATGGACTTAAATAGGCATCCTAAAGTTGGAACATGCATTTTGATAAGGCACTCAAATCATTTAGCTTTGTCATAAATATGTATGAACCTTGTATGTACAAAAAGGCTAATGGGAGTTATATATAGTTTATTGTACTTTATGTCAATGACATTTTTCTTATTGGGAATGAGATAGCAATGTTAAAATATACCAAAGATGGTTATCAACACAATTCTCCATAAGGATTTAGGATACGCTTCTTACATATTAGGAATACATATCTATAGAGATAGATCGAGGAGGATGCTGAAGCTTTCCTAAATACTCTACATTGACAAGATACTAAAGAGGTTTAGTATGAAAGAATCCAAGAAGGAATTCATCCTAATGGGACACAATTTATGTCTCTTCAAGTCTATGGCCCTAAGACTGATGATGAGAGACATAAAATGTTCCATATACCTTATGCATACACAATAAGCAACATAATATATGTCGTTCAATGTACAAGGCCACATGTGGCACACACTGTATATGTTACAAGCCACTTTCAATCTAACCTCGATGAACATCATTGACTGGTCATTAAAGTAATCCTTAAGTACTTAAGAAGAACTAAGGATTTATTTTTGATATACAATAATAAAAAATTGAAACTCAAGGGGTTTTCAGATTCTAGTCTCCAATCCAACATAAATGACCTAAAATCCACTTTTGGATTTATTTTTTACCTCAATGGTAGTGCAGTGAGTTGGAAGAGTGCCAAATAAGACACCACAGCATATTCAACCACAGAGGCAGAATATATTGTGACTTCAAAAGCACAAAGAAAGGTGTTTGAATCAAAATTTTTATCCAAGAGTTAGATATAGTGCCTAGCATTGCTGAGCCTATAGTTGTTTTTTTGTAAAATAATAGGGTAGTGGCGCAAGCCAAAGAGCCAAGATCTCACCAACGATCCAAGCATATTTTGAGGCGATATCATTTGATCAACAAGATCATTAATAAAGACAACATTCAAGTAGAGAGGGTAGCCTCAGAAAAGAATATAGCAGATCTATTGAAAAAACCCCAAACATGAAAGGTCTTTGAAAGACATCTTGGGAAAATGGGTCTCAAGACTATGGAGAATTGACTTTAGGGCATGTGGGAGATTGTTGGAATAATGCCCCACAGCCAATTAAATTGGCATGTAAACTATTTCACTTGTGATACAATCTTGATTGAATAATATTTGTTATAAATGGGCATCTTTATTTTGTACTTAATTTACTTCACTTGCATTTGGTTAAAGCCCTTAGATCACACAAGACTATAGGACTTGGCCACATACTAGTTGGTGATCATGAAATAAGTCTTACATAATCATGATCTTAAAATATTTCAAGTCCTAGAATCTTATGAGACAAAGCATCTAAGATTCGGATAAACTTGCACTGATGATGCATAAATATAAAGAGTTGGATATTACCCTATTTCATGAGTAATCCATGTTAGACATGGGTGCATGCTAGTGGGTGTTTGTCAGAAAACACGTTCACTGAAGGCCCGCCCAGAGAATCCACTTGATAACCTTAGTGGCAAATTCTTCAGCTTACATTAGTGCATATAGTTTGTCCTTAGACCTAAGGATCCTTGGTAAACTTGTGTTTAGATTCTCATACTTTGAATCTTCCTTAACCACTTTATAGTTCTTTCAGCTTGAGTTTAGGTATGAGCTATTTATACATGGAGGTCTATGAGATTCAAGATGGGATCTATCTCCTCATTGTTGTGAAAAACAAGTGCATCTTCTATGTATTCTATAATGATTAATTCCATGAAATCCTTGTTCAAGGTAGTACAACAATTTGGAAAAGGATTTTTCCAAAGATGAGGTTATAAAGGAGAATCAAACATTAGGAATAGAACCTAGTTATTGAGGATATTAGGTAGTCGACAAATATCTTACCCTAAGCCTCTTTTGGGAGCTAGGAGATAAAAGGACAGAATTTTCTTGGCAAACATAAAGCTAGAATGGTTTTGCAAAAACATATTCATTTTGACCAATTAGTTGGGCTCTATGGGCTTGAGGTTGGACATTGACCATGGAGATTCAGCACTTTTCAATTGTTGGAGATTAATTGGATTGAGTTATTAGTTTAAAAAAGTTTAAACTAATGTAAATATTTTGATATTTTAAATATCACAAGAGTTGTGAGTCTATGTTCAATGAATGATGGAACCTAATAGGTCACACACAAAAGCCAATAGGAAGTTCTGTTAGATGAAAGGAATTTACTAATAGTTAGAAAATTCCACGTGACCAATTTTGTGGAGGAAAAATGGTTGGCTAATTTTTGGTCATTTTAGCTTGATCAATTTAATTGTTAAATTGATCTAAATAATTTAAAGAGTTAAATTAGGCTAATTAAATTAAGGATTTAATTTAATTGGCACCACATGGTTATCAATTGTCAAGTTGACTTAAGGAGTTGAGTTGACATCCTCTAGCTTAACGAGTTAAGCTAATTAACTTAAAGATTTAAGTCAAGACTAATTAATTAAATTATGGAGTTAATTTAATTAATTTGAAGAATTAATTTGGAGGAAAAATTCAATTGAAAGAGTTCATTTGGAGTATTAAATTCACATTTCAAATGAAAGATTGTCTTGCTTAGGTGGCGCCAACCTCATGGGAGATGTGATGCCAACTTGCATCACACCTCCACCTCAATAAATAGAGGAGTAAGCAGCCTATGCATAGAGTGTTATGCTAGATTCCATTTTTCCCTCCAATTTTGTGTGATTCATTCATATGTTGAAGTTTCACAATTTCTTCACCTCTCCCTCCTAAATTCAGCCTTCAGCCGTCAGCCTTTTCTCATCTATCCTTGGATTTCCAGCTGACCTAGGAGTGATTTGAATTTTCCATTGGTGCGTGGATCTTGACATTAGAGGCTGGACAACTGGATAGCTTTGCTTTTGGAGATCCACTGCAGAGGTAGTAACTTTGGAGGCAATTTCCCAGAACTTTCCGAATTCAATTGTTGCGGAATTTTTTCATGGATCTTCATCAAGGTGTTATTGAGGTTGTGTCCAATTTTCAGAAAATTTGGAGGTGCTTTCGTTGGAAAAAATTTCTGAATTTCTGCTGTGCCGCTGGAAGACAGCTTTGAAGTGTTCAAGTGTTCTTCCACTCTACCTTAGATTTTTCAGCATTCAAGGTAATCCTTCATCCCAACCTAAATTAGAAGCATGATTAGATCCTTGGCTTCAAAGTGCAGACAAGTTAATTTAGCCATTTTTTGATTTATTTATTGGATTATTATGCTACACTTGACTTCACTTATTTGAAAGGAGGAACTTACTAAGGAGCTAGAGTTAGAAAATTCAAGCTTAGGCGATTTGAAAATGGGACGTATGACTATTATAATTGGTTATCTTGGCTTGACTAATTGAAGTGTTAAATTAATCAAAATAATTTAAAGAGTTAAATTACGAAATTAATTTAATTGGGGCCTTGTGACAATTAATTAGTCAAGTTAACTTAATAGTTAAGTTGGCATTAATTAACTTAAAGAGTTTAGCTAATTAACTTAACAACTTAATTCAAATTAATTAAATTAAAGAGTTAATTTAATTAAAATGAGATTTTAGAGGAAAATGAAATGGAAAAGTTCGTTTGAATTTGAATCAGAGTTAATTAGCATTTCATTTCATAAGAAAAATGTAAATGTTAATTAAATGCAAATGCATGTGAAATGCAAATTCACATATAATTTAGTAGGTGGTTAACAAGCATGGGAGGTGTGAATCTAGTTAGCGTCCTCTCTCATCTATAAATTGCCACTTGCCAGCCACCAAAGGGTTAGATAGACACTCTCATTATTTCCCTCCAAAAAGTGTGACATTCATTTGTTGAAGATTCACACTAAGTTCTCTCCTGCCCTTTTCAACTCCATAGCCACTCCTATCACCTTCTTCCTTATTTGTTCTACCACAAGTTAGGTTGATTTAGTGCTTACCTAAGGTGTGTTGACTTTGTCATTAGAGGTCCTATACTTGGAGGACTTAGAATTCCTTAGTAGATCATTGTTTGCACCAGATTTCAAGAGTAGATTTGGGTGACCTATGAGTTTCTAATTGGAGAAAAATTTTGGCAGCAACTCAATGGTTTTGTGGTGGAGTAGCCTGCCAAATTTGATAATATTCAGAGTTCGAGAAGAAGACCAACCTTTGGCACCCTTGGCTGCGTGTAGATCTTCCATTGAAAATTTCATTGCAGTGATCTTCTCTTCTCCTTTGTGTTCATCTACAAATGTAACATTTATACAACTAAGTCCTTATGAAGATCATGAATATAATCCTTAGGATGGAGTAGTTTGGTTATATTTTTTCTATTTTTGGCTTTATATTTTAGATCTCAATCCTAATCCTTCCTTCAGCTTATGTGTGTCAATTAGCTTTAGAGGATGCACAATTAGGGAGCTTCAAAGTGGTTGATCAAGCTACCTCAAGATCGTGACCATTTTTTGCTTCTTGAGGAGGCTAGCAGTTTTTACAACCAAAGTTGCTGTTTTCTTGCCTTTCTTCATCACTTTATTAGAATAATTCCCCATAGCTAATTAGATTGGCATATAAACTATTTCACTTATAATATAATTTGGATTAAATGATATTCTTATAAGATGGCCATCTTCATCTTATGCTTATTTTACTTCACTAGTATTTGGTTGAAGCCCTTAAATCACATAAGACTATGGGACTTAGTTGTACACTGGTTGGTGATCATGAAATAAGTTTCGATGGTCATGATTTTAAATATTTCAAGTCATTGAATCTTATGAGATGAGGCATCTAAGATTTGGATAGACTTGAACTAATGATGCATAAATTCAAAAAGTTGGATATCACCTTGATTCATGAGTAATCCATGTTAGACATAGATGTATGCCAGTACATGCTTGTTAGAGAACAAGTTCACTGAAGACCTACCCAAAAAATCTAATAGATAGCTGGAGTGGCAAGTAGATAGTGACAAGTTCTCCAACTTATGCTTGTATGTATAATTAGTCCTTTGACCTGAGGATCTATGTTAACCTTATGTTTAAGTCATCGTACTTTGACTCTTCATCAACCATATAGTGAGTCATTTAGTTGAGATTAGGTATTAGCTACTTAGATGTAGAGGTTTGTGAGATCCAAGATAGAATCCATCTCCTTGTTGTTGTGAAAGATGAGTACATCCCCTACGTAAGCTATAATGATCGATTACAAGAAATCCTTTCACAGGGTAGGATGAAATTTTGGAAAAGGAGTTTTACAAAGATGAGGTCATAGAGGGGAATTGAACATTAGAATTAGAAACATAATTATCAAGACTATTAGGGAGCCGACAAATATCTTGCCCTAGGCCTCTTTTAAGGAGATAGGAGATGGAAGAACCATATTTTCATGGCAAGCATAGAGCTAAAATGGTTCATTGATACATAGCCATTCATCCAATTAGTTGGGCTCCATGGGCTTGTCACTAAGCATCAACTATGGAGATTACGTACTCTTCAATTAATGGAAATTAATTGAAAGAGTTATTAGTTTAAAGAAGTTTAAACTAATGTGAATATTTCAATATTCAAAATATTACAATGAGTTGTGAGCCCATGTCTAATGAATGTATGAACCAAATGGGCATGCACAAAAGCCTAAAGGAAGTTCTTACTTGATGGGAAGAATTTTCTAAGTAGTTAGAAAATTCATTCTAAGCATTTTTGGAGAAAATCAATTAACTACATTTTGGTCATCTTGGCTTAATTAATTTAGTAGTTAAATTAATCAAAACTATTTAAGGAGTTAAATTAGACCAATTAAATTAAGAAGTTAATTTAATTGGTGCCATGCAACTATTAATTAGTCAAACTAACTTAAAGAGTTAAGTTGACACCTATTAACTTAAAATGTTAAGTGAATTAACTTTAAGCAATTAAGTCAATCTAATTAATTACACTAAGGAATTAATTTAATTAAAATGAGTATTTGGATTTTGAAGGAAAAATCAAATGAAAAAGTTCATTTGAATTTAATTAGAGTTATTTTACATTATATTTCATGAGATGAAATGTAGATATTAATTAAATGCGAATGCATGTGAAATTCGCATTCACATGCAAGTTGGCAAGTTGCAAACAAGCATACGAGGGGTAATGCCAACTTGCACTACACTTTCCTCTCTATAAATACCTCTGGTGGCCGCCCATGTGATCGCCTTCAATTAGATTCTCATTTTCTTCCAAAAGTGTGATATTTCATGTGTTGAGGATTCACACTCTCCAAACTCTTTCCTTCTCTAACTTCTCTCCAAATGCCACTCCCTCACCTGAAGGTATGTGTGGCACTAGGGTCCAAATATTTTCAAGAAAAACTGAATAAACTAGCCCACACATCACCACAAGGATCTATACATGCATAGGATTTAGATTTAGAAAGGAAAAATACATAGGTGAGAGCGGAAAAATTGAAGAGCAAAAGGAAAACTCTTCCTACCATGAAATGGGCTCTTCACAAGCACAGCAGGATCACCACCATTTTTTTCTTGAATAGATTTATATGTTTGGGCTGAAATTTTAATAGAAACTCCTCAACCCCCTAAAGATTCTATAGTCCAAATTTTAGGCCGATCAGAACTCTAGAGGTACTCCAACCAGAGGCAAAAATCAGCTACCAAAAACAGCTCCAGTCAAGAGCAAAAAGCAACCAAACTAGATTACCTCTAATGCAAACATCCACACACCAAATAAATGGCCTATTCTATGCAGAAAGGCTAGAATATCTGTAAAGAATGAGAGGGGGAAGGTGGAGAATATAGTAGTGGAAGGAGGAGGGAGAAAAAGAGAGTGATGGGAGACTAACAACTTAGATTTCCACTACACAATATTCTTGGGAGAAAATCACACATAAAATGCACACTTCTAGCTCCATATGGCTAGCCACTCTCTCTCTATATATATATAGGAGTGGTCACACACCTCCTTCAAGGAGGTGATGCCAAGTGTCCCTTGCTTAGGTGGCTACTAACTTTATGATTAATGAATTTAATTGAAGCACCAATTTCATCTGATGAAATGTCCTACAATTAAGATTCTAATTCTAATCCGTATTAAATGAACTCATCATTAAATAATTCTCCCAAAAATTATCTCTCCAACTTAATTAAATTAAACACTTTAATTTAATTAATAATCATTTGACTTAACTCTTAAGTCAAAACCCTTAACATTTTAAGCTAGTCAAAATCAACTCAACCCTTAAATAAATTTTGATCAATTGATAGTCATGTGACATCAATTAATTAATCTTTAATTAATTGATCTTAATTTAACTCTTAAATTAATTTAACCAATTTAACAATTAAATTGATCAAGCCAAAATGACTACAATTTTGACTCCTCCAAAAATTGGTCATGAATTTTCTAACTCTTAGAAAACTCACCTTCCTTCAATAGACCATGTCATTGGCTTTTGTGTATGACCCATTAGGTTCTACCATTCATTGGACATGAGCTCACATTTCTTTATGACTTTTGAAATATCAAATATTCACTTTAGTTTAAACTCCTTTAAACTAAATGACTCAATTCAATTAATCTCATTAATTGAAAAGTACCCAATCTCCATGGTCGATATCCAACCTCAAGCCCATGGAGCCCAAATAATTGGCTTAAATGAATGCTCTTGAAGAACCATTCTAGCATTACACGTACCATGCAAATACGGTTCTTCCATCTCCTATCTCCCGAAAGAGGCCTAGGGCAAGATATTAGTCAACTCCCCAATAGCCTCAATACTATGTTTCTATTCTTAATGTTTAATTCCATTATGTGACCTTGCCTTTAGAAAACTCTTTTTCCAAATTGTCACCACCTTGCGCAAGCATTTTTGGGAATCGATCATTATGGAACATATAGGAGATGCACCCACCCTTCACAAAGACGAGGAATTAGATTCCTTCTTGGATCTCACAAACCTCCATGTCCAGTAGCTCATGCACAATCCTTACCTGAGTGGCCTACTAAGTGAATAGGAAAGAGTCAGAGCATAAGGGCCAAACAAAAGGCTATCATGGATCCTCAAGTCAAAGGACTAATAATATGCATTAGCGTAAATGAGAGAACTTGCCACAACCGACATACCACTTCGGCTATCAAGTATATTCTCCAAGTGGGTCTTCAGTGCCTTGTTCTCTAACAAGTACCTACCAACATGCATCCATATCTCATATGGGATTGCTCATGGAATGGAGCAACATCCAACTATTAGATTATGCATCATTAGTGTGAGTCTATCTTAATCTTAGATGCCCTATCTCATAAGATCCTATAACTTGAAAGATTTAAGATCACAATCGTATAGGACTTATTCAATGATCACCACCCAATGCGTAATCAAATCCCATAGTCTTTTATGTCTATGAGCTTAATCCAAATGTAAGTGAAGAAATTAAAGGGCATAAGATGAAGATAGCCATATAAAAAATATCATTCAATCAAGATTGTCGTATAATGAAATATTTTATAAGGCCAATCTCATTGGCTTGTAGGGCACTATTCCAACATCACCTTCATCCTCAAGTTATCTAGTAGATTTGAGGCTAATTTAGGATTCTTCTTAGGTGTGTGGACTAATTCATGAGGTCCAACACTTGGAGGACTTGTTGGACCTCAATCCACTCACCCAAGGAAAACTCTAAATCAACATCAGATATGCTAGATAATGAGAGAATGAAGGTGAGGAATTGGTGATTGGAGAGGATTTGAAAAAGGAGAGAGTTTAGACAGTGTGAAACATCAACGCGTGAAAAACCACACTTTTTGAAGAAAAAGGGGAATCTCTAGTGAAGACCATCTAATGGCCAGCCACTTGGGTATTTATAAAGAGAAAACTATGATGAAAGTTAGCATCACACTTTTCATGCTTGTTGACAACTTGCCAACTTGCATGTGAACATGAATTTCACATGCATTTGCATTTAATTAACATCTACATTTCATGTTATGAAATGTAATGCAAATTAATACTAATTAAATTCAAATGAACTCCTCCATTTGATTTTTCCTCCAAAACCAAATTCTAATTTTAATTAAATTAACTATTTAATTTAATTAATTAGTTTGACTTAACTCCTTAAGTCAATTAACTTAACTTTTTAAGTTAATAGGTGTTAACTTAACTCTTTAAGTTAACTTGACTAATTAATGGTCACGTGACACCAATTAAATTAAATTTTTAATTTAATTGATCTAATTTAACTCCTTAAATTATTTTGACTAATTTAAAAATTAAATTAATCAAGCCAAGATGACCAAAAATTTAGTTAATTGATTTTCTTCTCCATTAACACCTAGAATGAATTTTGTAACTCCTTAGAAAATTCTTCCTATCAAGTAAAAACTTCCTTTAGGATTTTTTGTGTGACCCATTAAGTTCATCCATTCATTGGACATGGGCTCACTATTTATTGTGATATTTTGAATATTAAAATATTCACATTAGTTTAAACCCCTTCCATTAATAAAAGAGTGTCCAATCTCCATAGTCGATGTATAGCAATAAGCTTATGGAGCCCAACTAATTAGATGAATAAATATGTCTTGATGAACCATTTTAGCTCTATGTTTGCCATGCAAATACAGTTATTCTATTTCCTATCTCTCAAAAGAGATCTAGGGCAAGATATTTGTCAGCTCCTTAATAGTATCGATAACTATGTTTCTAATTCTAATGTTCAATTTCCCTTTGTAACCTAATTTTTCAAAAACTCCTTTTCCAAATTTTAATACTACCTTGGGCAAAAATTTCTTGGAATTAATTATTATAGAATACATAGAAGACACACTCGTCCTTCACAACAATGAGAAGATGGATTCTATCTTAGATCTCACAAACCTCCATATTTAAGTAGCTCATACAATCTCAATTCGAATGAGCCGCTACATGGTCAATGAAGAGTCAAAGAATAAGGATCTAAACATAAAGTTACTATGTATGCTCAGGTCCAAGGACTAATTATATACACTACCGTAAGGTGGAGAACTTACCACTACCAGCTTGCCACTCCAGCTATCTAGTGGATTCTCCAAGTCAGCTTTAATGAACTTGTTCTCTAACAAGCACCCACTAACATGCATCCATATCTAATATGGATTGCTCATGAAATGGAGCAATATCGAACATTTTAGATTTATGCATCATTATTGCAAGTTTATCTGGATCTTAGATGCCCCATCTCATAAGACTCGATAACTTGAAATATTTAAAATCACAATCACAAAGACTTATTTCATGATCACCACTCAGTGCATGACCAAGTCAAGTAATCTTGTATGATTTTGAGGCTTCAACCAAATGTCAGTGAAATAAAATAAGCATAAGATGAAGATGGCTATTTTATTAAGAATATCATTCAATCAAGATTATATCACAAGTGAAATAGTTTACATACCAATTTAATTGGTTGTAGGGCACTATTCCAATAGAAGAAGGCAGTCAACTATTGGCATCTTTTTACTGTGTACAAGTTGCTCCATTGAAGTGTTCATTGGAGCCTTTCTCCTCTCGCCTTTAGATTTAGCTTTAAAGGTAAATTTTTTAGATCTAAATCTTTATTATAAGAATGATTAGATCCTTGGCGTGTAGTAGTTAAGTTATATTTAGCCTGTTATGATTTTATATTATGGATCCTTGGCTTACTCCTCCTTTCACACTTTGGAGTTGATGTTTCCAGCAAGAGTTGTTATCCATTGGAGATGAGTTAGAGATCCTTGGAGAAAAAGGCGAATTCCTTGCTTCGAAAGAGTTCCATAGTGAGATCCTCCTAGTTGCCTTTCATTTTTTTGATTAAAGTAATTTTTTTCCATCTTTTTAATCCAATTTGAGGGCATATAATAGATATTTGGGTAAAGGATTTGTTAGTTAATTTTGCCTATTTCTTGATTCAATTATTATGAATTTTAGCTCATACTCTACCTTCATCTTTATCTTATGCATCTATGATTTCTTCACATGCATTTGGTTGAAACCCTTGAATCATACAAGAGCATGAAACTTGGTCACGCATATGATGATGATCATGAAATAAGTCTCTATGGTTATGATTTTAAATATTCCAAGTCATAGAATCTTAAAAGATGGGACATCTAAGATTTGGATAGACTTGCACTATCGATGCATACTCCTAGCAGTTGGATATTACCCTATTTCATGGGCAACCTGTGCTAGACATGAATGCATATTAGTGGATGCTTACTAGAGAACAAGTTCATTGAAGACTCACTTAGAGAAACCACAAGGTAGCTATAGAGGCACGTAGGTAGTGCTCAATTCTCTAGCTTACGATAGTGCATATAATTAATTCTTTGACTTGGGGTTCCACAGTAACCTTGTATTTAGGTCCTTGTGCTTTGATTTTGCTCTAACCACATATTGCGTTGCTCAGGGCTTAGTTTGGGCACAAGCCACCTAAGCATGAAAGTTGGTAAGTTCCAAAATGGGATTCGTTTTGCCCATCTTTGAAGAACAAGTTGATCTCCTATGTATTATAAGATGAGCAATTCTAAAAAATCTTTGCACAAGGTAATATGATAATTTAGAAAAGGAGTTTTTCAAATTTGAGGTCATAATGAGAGATCGAACATTAAGAATGGATACATAGTTATCGAAGCTATTAGGAAGCCAGTAAATATTTTGTCCTGAGCCTCTTTCGAGAGATAGGAAATAGAAAAATTGTATTTGCATGGAAATTATAAGTAGTAATAGTTCACCATCAATTAATTCATCCAATTAATTGGGCTTTATAAGCTTGTGCCAAACAACGACTATGGAGATTAGGTATTCTTCAATTAATAGACATTAATTGATAGAGTGATTAGTTTAAAAGAGTTTAAACTAATTAAAATATTCAATATTCAACAATCACAAAGATATGAAGGTTAAGAGTGATCTAAAGGCGTGTGGACTTTATTGGAGGCATCACAATTAGGCTGCTTTGTGGTGAATAAGAAGAATTCCAAATTGACGAAGAATTCTTTGGTTTAGGCAGCACCTTGGGCCAATTTTTGCACCAATATTTTGTTGTGTTTAGACAACTTTGAGGTTGTTTGGGGGGCTAATTTTGTGGCTGAAATTGAATAAAAATAGTGGGCAAAAATTGGCTATTGTTGGAAAAATGTTGGTGAAACATCAAAGAGTCATCTAATTACACTACTTCTTTATTTTAGAATATCTTTTAAGGCAAATGCTTCTTCATTTAAATTCATTCTTTTGGCATAAAATAGATCCTTGGTTGATAGTGAATCAAATTAATTTCATGTGATGAAAAATTTTAAATTTCATTGCGCTTTAGATCCTTAATTCACTTTCTCCTTCAAGTGGTATTAGAGTCATTTTTATGCCTAAATTTTGGATTTTATAATAATAGATATGTGTGAAGGATTGATTCTTGACTTCATTTCCTATTCAACTAATTGATTAAAGGATTTGAAGTTTATGCTTGTGGCTTTTGGTGATATGAATTGATTTCTATCAATATTTGCCAGATAGCAATTTAATTTATGTTGCTGTGATTTTGATTTTATTTCTAGATGTAGATTTAGCATGACATTATGTTATATGTTGATTTAGCATGTTACTAATTGCTAGAATATGTTTTAGCAATTTTTTTTATTCAATTAGATTTAGAGATGACAAAATTACCTATCCCTATGGGTACTCCGAGGGAATTCCTTATGGCAAGGCAGATTTGGGGAGAATTTTCTCCCTATGGGGATGGGGATAATTTAGCCCCCAAAATACTAAACAGAGCAGTAGCAGGGATCACAGTCTTCGTCTACGTGTTGGAATAGTAACCTACAAGCCAATTAAATTGACCTTGTAAACTATTTCACTTGTAATACAATCTTAATTGAATGATATTCTTTATATGACCATTATCATCTTATACACATATTTACTTCACTGGAATTTGGATGAAACCCTCAGATCACACATGCCTATGGGACTTGGTCACATATTGGGTGGTGATCATGGAGTAAGTCATACACAGTCGTGATCATAAATCTTTCAAGTTATAGGATCTTACAAGATAAGACATCTAAGATTTGGATAAATTTACACTAATGGTGCATAAATCTAAAAGTTGGATATTGCTCCATTCCATGGCAAGGCCAAATATGGGTGCATGTTAGTGGGTTCTTATTAGGGAACAAGGCACTGAAGACCTACCCAGAGAATCTACTAGATAACCATAATGGCAAGTCGATAGTGGTAAGTTCTCCAACTTATGCTAGTGCATATAATTAGTCCTTTGACCTGAGGATCCATGGTAACCTTATGTTTAATCTTTGTACTTTGACACCACCTTGGTCACCAAATGGGCTGTTCGGGTGGTGATTGGGCATAAGGTACCAAACATGGAGGTTTATGAGATCTAACATGGAATTCGACTCCACGTCTTTGTGAAAAAGCGAGTGCATCTCCCACGTATTCTATAATAATCGATTTCAAAGAGTCCTTGCACAAGGTAGTATGAAAATTTGGAAAAAGAGTTTTCCAAAGATGAGTTTATAAACCAAAATCAAATATTGAAAATAGAAACATAGTATTGAGGCTATTATAGAGCCGAAAAATATCTCACCTTAGGCATCTTTTAGGAGATAGGAGATAGACTAACCATATTTGCATGGTATGCATAAAGCTAAAATGGTTCTCCAAAAGTATTCATTTTGGCCAATTAGTTGAGTTCTATGGGCTTGAGGTTGGACATCGATTATGGAGATTAGTACTCGTCAATTAATGAGATTAATTGAATTGAGTCGATTAGTTTAAAGAAGTCTAAACTAAAATGAATGTTTGATATTCAAAAGTCATAATAGTTGTGAGCCCATGTTCAATGAATGGTAAAACCTAATGGGTCACACACAAAAGCCAATTGCATATCCTAGGCAATGAAGAAGAATTTTCTAAGAGTTAGAAAACTTCACACATGATCAATTTTGGAGGTTGACCAATTGACACAAAAGTTATGTTTATTTTTAGCTTGATCGATTTAATTATTAAATTGATCTAATTAGTTTAAGGACTTAAACTAATATCAAAAACTAAAGAGTTAATTATTTGATGTTAAATGACTATCAATTGGTCAAAGTTAACTTAAGGAGCTAAGTTAACAACATCTCGCTTAAAGAGTTAAGCAAATTAACTTAAAGAGCTAAGTCAAGGTTAATTAATTAAATTAAGGTGCTTAAATTAATAAAAATGAAGAATCATTTTTTGAGGGAAATTTCAAATGAAATATTTATTTGGTGTGGAACTAGAATTATTTGGATAACATTTCATGAAATGAAATAAAGATTCCAAATAAAATTCAAATTCGCATGCCAACTTGTAAGCAAGTGAGTAGCCACCTTGAGGAAGTTGTGATGCCACCTTGGAATAACACCATCCTCCCTCTATATATAGATATAGAATGTGAGATAGGCAGCTACTTGATCTATGTGATTTGCAAGCTAGAATTAGATTCTCTCATTTTCCCTCCAATTTCCCAAGTGTTGCCTCATGTGCTAAAGCTTAATTTTTCTTCATCTCCTATCTCCAAACTCCAAATCATGCCTTTATCCTTACATTTCTCCTCTTTTTGATCTAGCTAACATTAAGGAGAATTGGATTGTGCATTAGTGTGTGCATTTTATCATTAGAGGCAAGACAATTGGATTGCTAGCCTTTTACAAATCCACTGTTTCTGGCAGTCGCTTGGAGGATTTTCTAGAGAGCCTTTTTGTTTTTGGTTCTAGCTAAATTTTATACTGTAGATCCATCAAGGTGTTGGTAACTTCCAGTAAAATTTTCATCTAGAGGAAAAATTATTTAGCTGGGCAAACGTTGCTTGGAAACTACTATGCCGCTGGGGAGACAAATTTCAGAAGTTGAGACCTTTTTCCACCATTCTTTGATTTTCTAAAAATCAAGGTAATCCTCATACCAAATTTGAATCTATGGCATGTTAGATCCTTGGCTTCATATGTAGCCTAGTTATTTTAGCATTTCCTTGTGTTATATATAACTTCAAGTGGTATTGGGGCCTAATTCATGCTATGAATTGAATTTTTGATTGATTGATTCATGTGATTAATTGGTCAAAATCACCAAATACTTGATCCAAGAGTGTTTGGTTGAGTTTTTATGTGGGTCCATGCTCAATGAACTAAAATTATGCTAATATGTGTTTTAAGTGTTAATTCATATATTGAACATGTTTTAATTCATAATTGCAAATGTTGAATTTTGATTTGGCATTAGTTGATGTTATATGTTGATATAGCATGTTAAATTTGGACTTAAGTTGTTTTGGTCATCTTTGGGTTCAATAGGATTGGAGTTTATTGGAGATTTTTTAAGAATGTGATTTTTACTTAAACTTATTTTGAAAGCATGACTGAGCACTTGAAATTTTATTTTTGAAAGGTGTTTAGATCTAAATTCTTCTATATTGTGTGATTTAATGTTTAGGAGGTGTCCCAAATTTTTTAGTACACAAAAGTTGAGCTTAGAAACACTTGACGCAGTCTAGACTCCAAAATAAGGCTGCTACCAGCTACTGCTAGGCGTAGGCCAAGCATGGCGCACCCGCCACCCAATTGTGTGCACCGGCAACGACTGTTTTGAGAGCAAATGGGTTTTGAGTGTTAATTTTTGCTCCTTAAGTGACCAAAAATATTTTATTTCACACATAATAGATGCACAAGTGTAGTGTAATTTCTCAAAATTATGTATAATATTTTTGATTGCTTTCAAAAACTTGTTAAACTAAATCTTCAATAATGTGGCATAATTGTTATGCTTTCTCTTGCTTAGCTAATTAATTGTTTATGGGATAACCATTTAATTATTGGAATTGAATGCCAATTCTAGATTTATTTATTATTCATTTAATTGTTGAATGAATGATGAATGAATAAGCATGATCATGAGTCTTTGATATTGATTTTATTTGTTTCAAGTTGTTGAAATGGGTTGTATTAAATGGGGTTCGCATGCCTTTTTGTTCTACCTTATAAAAGTTATGAGAGTAGAATCACTAAGAGTGATGATTTCTTTCTCTTGTAAATATTAAAAAGAGCAAAGAAGATCAATGGAGGTTTGAAGACCCATGAATATATAGGGACACACTTATGTAATAGCTGAATTTAATTAACCCACTTAAAATCAACAAAGTAGTACACCTATGGCTCTAAGTGCACCACAAGGTTAGGCTCTATTGGAATAGTACCTTGCAAGCCAATTAGATTAGCCTTGTAAACTATTTTTTTGTAAAGCAATCTTAATTGAATGATATTCATTAAATGGCCATCTTTATCTTATGCTTATTATTACTTCATGGCATTTGGATGAAACCATTAGATCACATAAGCCCACAAAACCTAATCACACTATTGAGTGGTGATCATGGAATAAGTCTTACACGGTCATGATCTTAAATTTTTGAACTCATAAGATCATATGAGACAGAGCATCTAAGATTCAGATAAATTTGCACTAACGAGGCATAAATCCAAAAGTTGGATATTGCTATATTCCATGAGCAAAGACATAAGAGATATGGGTATATGTTAGTGGGTGTTTGCTAGGGAACATGGCACTGAAGACACTCAAAGTATCCACTAGATAGCCGTAGTGGCAAGTTCTCTACCTTACGCTATGCATAAATTAGTCCTTTGCCCTAAGGATCCATGGTAACCTTATGTTTAGACTCTTCCCTAGTCACCTAGTAGACTGTTCAAGTGGTAATTGAGCATGAGCAATTTGGACATAGAGGTTTGTGAGATATAAGATGGAATCCAACTCCTTGTCTTGGCACAAGGTAAGTGCATTTTTGATGTATTCTACAATGATCAATTCCAATGAGTCCTTTCAAAAGGCAATATGACAATTTGAAAAGGGAGTTTTTCAAAGATAAAGTCATAAACCAGAATCAAACATTGGGAATAGAAACATAGCATCAAAGCAATTAGCGAGTCGGCAAATATATTTCCCTGAGCCACTTGCAAGAGATAGGAGACGAAATGACCATATTTGCATGGTGCATGTAGACAAAGAATGGTTCTATAAAAGCATTCATTTTAGCTAATTAGTTGGGCTCCATGGGCTCGACGTTAGACATCAACTATGAAGATTGGGTACTCTTCAATTAATGAGATTAATTGAATTGAGTCAATTAGTTTAAAAGAGTTTAAACTAAAAGAAAATATTTGATATTCAAAAGTTACAATGGTTGTGAGCTCATGTCCAATGAATGGTAGAACCTAATGAGTAACACACAAAAGCCTATTATATATCCTAGGCGATAAAGGGGAATTTTCTAAGAGTTAGAAAACTTCCCACATGACCCATTTTGGAGGTTGACCAATTGACACAAACGTTGTGTTTATTTTTGGCTTGATCAATTTAATTGTTAAATTGATCCAATTAATTTAAGGAGTTAAATTAAGATCAATAATTAAGAAGTTAATTATTTGGTACCAAACATTTATCAATTGGTCAAGTTAACTTAAATGGTTAAGTTAGCAATTATTAGCTTAAAGAGTTAAGTTGATTGACTTAAAGAGTTGAGTCAATTTAATTAATTAAATTAAAAGAGTTTAATTTAATTAATATGGAGAATTGATTTTGGATGGAAAATTAAAGTGAAATGTTCATTTGGTGTGGCATTAGAATTTATTTGGATGACATTTCATAAGATGAAATGAAGATCCAAATGAAACTCAAACGCACACACATAATTCACATATCTTGCCAACTTGCAAGACAAGTGGGTGGTCCCCCCCTTGAGGAAGGTGTGATGCCTCCTCCCTCTATATATACATATAGAGAGTGGCTGCCTCATATGATGTAAGACATCACATTCCATGTGAATTAGATTCTCTCTAAATTTCACTCCAATTTTCAAATGTAGCATCATGAGTTGAAGCTTCACTTTCTTTTCTCCTGCCTTCAAAATTCTAGCCTTCATCCTTGCATGTTATTCTCATTGTTCTCCAAATAACAGTGAGAGGAATTGGTGTTGCATTGATGTGTGGATCTTATCATTAGAAGCAAGACAATTGGATTGCTATGCATTTACGAGATCTAGTTTCTAGCAGTCTGTTTTGAGTGTTTTTGGAGGACTTTCCGAACTCTTATTGGAGTGATTTTTGTACTGAAGATAAATAAATGATTTGGCGATCTTATGGTTCAATTTTCACTCAATTCTGATCTGATTTTCCTAGTCAAATGTTGATTGGAATTTGCTGCACCAGCTGTGTGACAGTTTCTAGATTGAAGAAAAGTTCTTCATTATCTCCTTGGATTTTAGCAAATCCAGGTAATTTTCTTCCTAAACCTGAATATTTATCATGTTTATATCCTTTTTAGCTTGTGTAGACTAGTTAATTTCAGTTTTTAAAGTTTTGATTATTGGATCCTAGTACTACACTAGCCTTCAGGTTCCTAGTCATCCCGCCCTTGGAGCATGCTAGGCGTATTTACTTATTTATGTTTTCCATATCCTATTGATGTATGAGATGCATGGTTAGGATACAAAAAATCTAAATAAGCAGATAAAATTGATGAGATCTTTACAAGCAAAAAGAACCCTCCACTTAAAATGTCTAAGTTTTTTAAATATTAAGTCAAAATAGATACAAATTAAAAGAAGTTTTAATTAATCCATGCCTTCTACCAATAGTATATGTCATGATGAAGCTACCATCTTCGTGTGATGGCATTCAGTCATGAGGGTCACACTTAAGTGAAAAGTTGTGAGCATACACTTAGCATAAGATGCACCTTTGATTTCAAACTTCCCTTGCCTTGGCACTCAATCACGAGGGATGTCGTGGAGTGGTCTCAAATCAAATTTTGACTGGTAGGTCCAAATTAACAACTAGTAGTGTAGATAGTGCATGGTTACATAGGTGTAAATGAAAAATGAAATAAAATATATCAAGAGTTACATGAGATGTGATTACCGAATGTTGATTACCCTTCAATTGTTTGTGGATGGCACTCGGTCATGGGGGTCCACTTACAAGTCTTTGGGATCTTGACTTTCACTAAAAAATGAGATTTCTTGAATTCTTCTAAAAGGTGAAGGATTTGATAAAATAGTAGGAAAAAAACATGCTTAAAAGGCCATGAATATGTTTTCAATATCTATATTCAATCATATACTTATACTCTTCCTTTCATCTCTTGTAGATTTTTGAAATCTTCAAAAACAAATGGCTAAGAACCCACTCCACACTATTTTGGAAAGTAATAAGCAAACCAGGCCAAACTTTCATGATTAGTTGAGAAACTTCAAGATAATTCTAAACTCCTAAAAGAGGACTTATGTCCTTGATCAAAGTCCACCGAACACATTGGGTGATGACCCCACCAATGAGGCCTGTGAATTATTCACTAAGTTTGTAGATGATGCTCTACAAGCGAAATACCTCATGATAGCTTCCGTGACCAATGAGCTCTAAATAACTCATGAGCATGTGAAATATGCAAGTGAGATCTATACACACATACAAGAGTTATATGGTGTTCAAACAAGACACAAAAGGTTCACTTTGTTGAGAGAGCTCTTTCGGTTAAGAATAGTTGAAGGTTCTAACATCCATGATCACAAGCTCAAGATGATTGGACTCATCGAGAGTCTTGGACAACTTGATGTGATAATGGACAATGACCTCTATGTGGATTTGATCCTACAATCATTACCCTCCTCGTTTGACCAATTTATTATGAACTTTAATAAATCCAAACAAGAGGTGACAATTAACGAATTGGTGAACATATTGGTGATCGCCAAGGCAACAATATAAAAGGAAAAGCCTCTTATGCTTGCTTCCTTCTCTAAGTTTAAAAGACCTAGAAATGGAGGTAGAAGGAAGAAAGGTTTTTCCTCCAAAGGGAAGCAACCCTTGAAGAGTTCTAGGGGAAAAAGAAGGAGGCTAAGACCAATATAAGTTGTTTCTATTATGGTGAAAAAAGGCATTGGAAAAGAAATTGCAAAGCTTACCTAGCAACCCTTGAGAAAGATATGTACTTTTTTTAAGTACAATTAATGACTAATTCTTCCTCATGAGTATTTGATACTGCATATGGTTCTTACCTTTATAATTTGTTATAGGGGATGGAAAAAAGAAAGAGTCTTAATGAAGGGGATATGATCCTCTGCCTATGAAATGGAGCAAGAGTTATCGCCATGGTCCAAGGTATTATCAAGTTAGACTAGAGAAATGCTTGCATTGTATTAAATCCTTATTATTATGCACCTTCTCTTATTAAGAACATCATTTCTATTCCTGTTCTTGATAATGAAGGATATAATTTTTCTATATCTAATGAGATGTTGAAAACATTGAAGAATGGTTCTTTAATTACACAAGGTAAATTGAATAACGGATTATAAAAACTTGATTCTCAACCTTCATTAATGCACATTCAATCAACTAAGAGAAAATTAGATAACCAGGATGATGTCATTCTATGCCATGCAAGACTTGGACATATCTCTAAAAATAGGAAGATCAAGTTAGTAGCTCTCAAAGCACTAAATGTTAGTGGCATTGAAAACCTTCCTACTTGTGAATATTGTTTGAAGGAAAAAATGACCAAGGTTTCTTTTGTGGGACAAATTAAGCATACCACAAGTCCTTTGGATTTTGATCCATACTGATGTTTATGGCCCACTAAGAGTAAGTGCCAGAGAAGGCTATTCCTACTTCATCACCTCCACCAATGATTATGGTCGGTTTCGACACATGTGTCTTAAGAAATACAAGTCTATGGCCTTTAAAAAGTTTAAAGAGCATAGGAATCAAGTAGAAAGCAAAAGGACTTGGTATTAAAGCTCTTTAATTGGATCAAAGAAGAGAATACTTGAGTATCAAATTATTGAATTATCTAAAGGAGAATGGAATTTTCTCTCAATAAACTCCACCTGGCATACCTCAACACAATAAAATAGCTAAGATAAGAAATCATACCTTGTTGGACATGGTACGTTCAATCATGAGCTTTTTCGATGTGCTTATATCTTTTTGGGGATTTTCTTTAACAATAGAGGTGAGGCTACTAAATGTGGTACCCTCAAAGTTAGTGCAAAAAATATCATATGACATGGCAAAGCATTCTCTTACCAATATCTAAAGATTTTGGGGTCTCCCACTTACATAAAGCAATCAATAGGAGACAAGTTCAATAAAAGATCCACCTCGTACAAGTTTGTGGGATACCCAAGAGAGTATTTGGGTTATTACTTTTATGATCCCTCGGAACATAAGGTGTTTGTTTTGAGAAAGGCCCACTTTTTGGAAAAAGAATTTCTATTAGATAGAAATGGTGTTGTTGTTGAACTTGATGAAGTTCAAGATGATCATCAAATCCCACAAGTGGTGGAAACAAAAGAGCAACAAGAACCTTAAATACAACCTCTTAGAAGATTAGATCAAATCAAGTAGCAACCCAAAAGATTAGGATTCCTTCATGAGATAGGCTAATCAGATAGTGATCTGAAGACCTATGAGAAAGCTATGTCCAACAAAGAATCAAGACATTGGCTTAACACCATGAAATCCAAAATGGTCTCTATGTACTCCAATTAAGTATGGACTTCGATAGATCCACATGAGGGAATAGTTTCTATTGGTTACAAATGGATCTATAAGCGAAAGCTAGGAGTTGATGGAGAGGTAATGACATGTAAGACGCGACTAATGGAAAAAGGTTATACTCAAAGACTCTATATCAATTTCAAAGAAACCATTTCACCAATTGTAATACCTAAGTCTATTCAGATTGTACTTACCATAGTCGCATATTATAACTATGAGATATGGAAAATGGATGTGAAAATCACAATCCTCAATGGAAACATTGAGGAAAAAATCTATTAGAGCAACCACAAGGTTTTAGATGTAAAAGAAGTGAGCAAAGGTTTGCAAACTCTAGAGATCCATTTATAAACTCAAATAGGCATCCTGAAGTTGGAACATACGTTCTGATAAGATAGTCAAATCATTTAGCTTTGTTAAAAATGTGTATGAACCTTGTGTGTACAAGTAGGCTAATGGGAATAGTATATAGTTTATTGTACTTTATGTCAATGACATTCTTCTCATTAGAAATGAGAGAGAAATGTTATAGTGTACTAAAGCATGGTCATCTACTAAATTCTCCATGAAGGATTTAGGAGAAGCATCCTATATATTAGGAATACGTATCTATAGAATAGATTGAGAAGGATGCTGGGGCTTTCCCAAATTCTGTACATTGACAAGATACCAAAAATGTTTAGAATGAAAGAATCCAAGAGGCAATTTTTCCCTATGGGAAATAGCATTCATCTCTCCAAGTTCATAGCCCCTCAAACTTAGGACAAGAGACAAAGAATGTCCCACATACCTTATGCATCCGCTATTGTGAACATAACATATGCCGTTTAATATACTAGATCATAGGTGACACACACTCTAAATGTTATGAGTCATTTCCAATTTAATTCTAATAAAAGTCACTAGATGGCCGTGAAAATATTCCTTAAGTATTTCAGAAAGACTGAGGATTTATTTTTGGTAAACGACAATGGAGAATTGAAACTCAAGGGGTTTTTGGATTCTAGTTTCCAATCCAATATAGATAAGATAAAATCCACTTATAAATTTATATTTTGCCTCAATGGCTGTGTGTTGAGTTAGAAGAGTTTTGAACAAAACACCATGATCGATTCAACCACAGAGGCAAAATATATTGTAGCTTTGGAAGCTATAAAAGAAATTGTTTAGATGAAAAACTTTATCAAAGAGTTGGATGTAGTGCATAGCATTGTTGAGCCAGTAATTATCTTCAGTTGCAACAACGGGGTGGTAGCACAAGCTAAAGAACCAAGATCTCATCAGTGATCCAATGACATATTAAGGCGATATCATTTGATTCGAGCAATCATTGATAAAGGCAACATCCAAGTGGAGAGAATTATCTCAAAAAAGAATATAGCAAATCCACTAACTGAACTCCGAGTGCAAAAGGTCTTTGAAGGACATTTTGATAAAATCGGCCTTAAGACTATGAAAATTTAGCTTTAGGGCAAATGGAAAATTATTGGAATAATGCCCCGCAAGCCAATTAGATTAGCATGTAAACTATTTCACTTATGATACAATCTTGAATGAATGATATTCATTAAATTGCCATCTTTATCTGATGCTTATATTTATTTCACTAGCATTTGGTTGAAGCCCTTGTATGACAAAAAACTATGGGACTTGGTCGCACAATGGGTGGTACATCATGAAATAAGTCTTGCATGGTCATGATCTTTTATCTTTCAAGTCATAAAATCTTATGAGATAAGGCATCTAAGATCTAAATAGGCTTATACTAATGATTCATAAATCTAAGTAGTTAAATATTGCTTCATTTCATGAGCAATGCCATATGAGCTATTGGTGTATGTTAGTGGATACTTGTTAAAGAATAGGGTATGAAGACTCACCTGGAGAATCCACTAGATAGTCGTATCGGCAAATTGGTATTTGCAAATTCTCCAACTTACGCTAGTGCATAGAATTAGTCCTTTAACTTGAGGGTGCATGGTAACCTTATTTTAGGTCCTCATGTTTTGACTTTGCTGTGGCCACATAACAAGTTGTTCGGGTGGAGATTGAATATGCGCTACTTAGACATAGAGGTTTGTGAGATCCTAGATGGAATCTAACTCCTCGTCGTTGTGAAAGGTGAGTACATCTCCTATATATTCTACAATGATCAATTCCAAGAAATTCTTGCGCAAGGTAATATGACAATTTGGAAAAGGAGTTTTCCAAAGATGAGGTCATAAAAGAGAATTGAATGTTAGGAATGAAAACATAGAATTGAGGCTATTAGGGAAATGGCAAATATCTTGTCCTAAACTATTTTTGGGAGATAGAAGACGAAATAAGCATATTTGCATGGTACACGTAAAGCTAGAATAGTTCTTCAAAAGCATTCATTTTGGCCAATTAGTTAGGCTCCATGGGCTTAAGGTTGGACAACGACCATGAAAAATGGGTACTCTTCAATTAATAGTGATTAATTGAATTGAATCGATTAGTTAAAAGTAGTTTAAACTAACGTAAATATTTGATATTATAAAGTCACAAAGAGTTGTGATCCCATGCCTAATGATTGGTAGAATCAATAGACCACACACACAAATGTTAATTGCAAATCCTAGTTAATGAAGGAGAATTTTCTAAAAGTTAGAAAAAATTCCAACATGACCGATTTTGGAGGTTGACTAATTGATACAACTTGTAGTCACTTTTGGCTTGATCAATTTAATTGTTAAATTGGTCTAATTAATTTAAGGAGTTAATAATGTCTTGCTTAAGGAGTTAAGCAAATTGACTAAAAGAATTAAGTTAAAGTTAATTAATTAAATTAAAGTGTTTAATTTAATTAAGATGAAGAATTAATTTTGGAGGGAAAATTCGAATAAAATGTTCATTTGGTGGGAATTAGAATTTATTTGGATGACATTTCATGAGATGAAATAAAGATTCCAAATGAAATTCAAATTCACACAAAATTCAAATTCACATGCCAGCTTGCAAGTAAATTGGTGGCCATCTTGAGAAAAGTGTGATGCCACATTGGCATCATACCATCTTCCCTCTATATATAAACATAGAGTGTGAGATAGGCGGCCACTTGAACCATGTGATTTGCAAGCTAGAATTAGATTCTCTCATTTTCCCTCCAATTTTCCAAATGTTGCCTCATGTGTTGAAGCTTTATTTTTTTTCATCTCTTACCTCCAAATCAAGCCTTCATCCTTGCATTTCTCCTCTTTTTGATCCAGCTAACATTAAGGAGAATTGGTTGTGCATTGGTGTGAGGATCTTATCATTAGAGGCAAGACAATTGGATTGCTAACCTTTGGAGATTCTCTATTTCTCGTAGTCGCTTGGAGGCCTTTTTGGAAAGGCTTTTTGTTTTCTATTTTAGCTTAATTTTGGACTATAAACCACCAAGGTGTTTGTGACTTCTAGTAAAATTTTCAACTAGAGGAAAAATCATTTATTTGGGAAAAAATTGCTTGGAAATCACTGTGCCGCTAGGGAGATAGATTCAACGAGTTAAGATCTTCTTCCCTATTTCTTTAATTATCTGAAAAGCAAGGTAATCCTCAAACCAAATCTGAATATGTGGCATGTTTAAATCCTTGACTTCATATGTAGCCCAGTTATTTTAGTATTTTTGAGCTTTGATAATTGGATCCTAGTATTATATGTGGCTTCAATAGGTCTCACACACAAAAACCTATAGGAAGCTCTTATATGATATGAGGAATTTTCTGAGTTTGAAAATTCAAGCCTAGGCATTTTGAGAAAGAGATGAGTGACTATTTTAATTGGTCATTTTGGCTAGATTAATTTAAGTATTAAGTTAATTGAAATAATTTAAGAAATTAAATTAGGCCAATTGAATTAAGGAGTTAATTTAATTGGTTTCATATGACAATTAATTAGTCAAGTTAACTTAAGAAGTTAAGTTAACACTAATTAACTTAAAGAGTTAAGTCAAATTAATAAAATTCAAGAGTTAGTTTAATTAAAATGAAAATTTGGATTTGGAGGGAAATCAAATGGAAAAGTTCATTTGAAGTTGAATTTGAGTTAATTAGCATTTCATTTCATGAGATGAAATGTAAATATTAATTAAATACAAATACATGTGAAACGCAAATGCACATGTAAGTTGGCAAGATGGCCAACTATAATGGAACGTGTGACATTGACTAGTGTCCTCTCACCTTTATAAATAGGCCACTTCACTGGCCACCTCATGTGGTTGTTAGATATTCACATTTTCCCTCCGAGTGTGATATAATTCATGTGTTGAATAATCACACAAATTCTCTCATCTCGCTCTCACCTCTATAGCTACCTCCTTTCACCTTCTTTCTTTCTTGTTCTAGCACAAGTAAGGTTGAATTAGATCTTTCCTAAGGTGAGAGGACTTTGTCATTAGAGGCCCTACACTTAGAGGACTTAGAATTCTTTGGTAGATCATTGTTTACACTGATATTTGGGAGCACATTTAGGTGACCAAGGAATCTTTGATTCTATCCAAATATAACCAAAAAATTAATATGTTGATGATGTAGAAGCTTATCAAATTTGGTGGTTTTTCGAGCTTGGGAAGGGAACTAACCGTTGGTATTCGCTGCTGCATATAGATCATCCTTTGAAGTGTTCATCGAAGTGATCTTCTCATTTTCTTTGTTTTGATCTACAAAGGTAATTTTTCTATATCTAAATCCTTGTTTTGAGCATTATTAATATCCTTAGGATGGAGTAGTTTGGTTATATTTTTCTTATCTTGGTATTAAATTTAGATCCTAATCCTATTCATTCTTTCAAGGTTAGCTTTCCAAGTGGTCTACTCTAAGAGGAACAAAGCCCCCCAATTCCAATAACATGATGTTGTAGCTCATTCACGCATTAGGTAGCCATAGTAGCCATCAAGCAATGATACTCTCCAACAAGCTTGCTAATACTTCTAAGGGCAACGGCAGAATATAGTCTCCAAGGATAGAGATTTGTTGCATGGGCCTTTCCTCAGGTGCCAATGAGTATGTTTGGGACTAGCCCGGGTGCTAGGCCCAATGGTATTTTAGATCAGTACCTCTCCACATCCTCTGATGCTAAGGCTACCTAGTTGTCAGATTCACAAGCTCTTGATCTCATCTGCATTCTTAGTATTACTACTTTCTTCTTGAGAGTTTCCCACAAACACACCAAAATAATGATGCAAGGAAATAGAGTGAGGAACTTTCTAGTTTATAGCATAATGTTGGTTCTTTTTCTCTATAATGTATGCAAAAAGATTTTCTCCTCGAAAGTTTGTCAAAGTTTGTGGTTCTTTTGATAATGATTTCTTTTGCCCAAGCTCTTCCTTGGACTTAGTATTTATACATTTTTCTTTATAGGCTTAGGCCTATTAAAGTTTATCTACCCTACTCCATGGGCTTTAAATTATCTTTCAACTCTCTAACCTTTTTAATTAATTAGTTAACTTAATTAATTGAGCCATCTCTAATCAACAAATTATCATTATAGTCAAAATTATCCACATCAATCAATTAGAAAAAATATATAAAAAATAGGTAAATATTTATATAAACATACATATATAAAATATCATATATATACCAAGGATATATAAATATAACATATATATATACATCCCAACCACCAAACCACACCATTCCATGGCTATCATGGCCATGGTAGCCAAGAAAACTGACCAGATCTAGTCATGCAACTGTCATGACCAATAGCTGCATGAACTAGGTCATTGCAACCATGCAATAAAAGGGTTATTGGAATAGTGCCTCAAAAACTAATTAGATTGGTGTGTATAACTACTTCATGCGACAGTTTTGATTGAATAATATTCAATAAAATGGTCATCTTCATTTTATGTGTTTATGATTTCTTCACATGCATTTGGTTGAAGCCCCTAAATCATACTAGATTGGGGACTTGGTTACACATATGATGGCGATCATGAAAAAAGTCTCTATGATAATGATTTTAAATATTTCTAGTTATAGATCTAATAAGACGAGGTAGCTAAGATCCATATAAACTTTCACTAACGATGCATATTTCAAGGTGTTAGGTATTACCCCATTTCATAAGCAATCTAAGTTAGACATAGATGCATAGTAATAGGATCTTACTAGAAAACAAGTTCACTAAAAACCTACTTAGAGAATCTACTAAATAACCACAGTAGCACATCAATAGTAGCAGTGCATATAATTAGTCCTTTAACTTAAGATTCCACAATAACCCTATATTTGAGTCTTTGTGCTGTAGTTTTACTTCAAACACATAGCAAATAGCTTGAGGCTTGGGTTGGCACAAGCTACTTAAGTATAGAGATTGGTGAGCTCCAAGATGGGATCCGTTTTGCCCATCTGTGAAGAGCGGGTTGATCTTCAAGAAATCCTTGCACAAAGTAATATGACAATTTGAAAAAGAAGTTTTTCAAAGTTGAGGTCATAATAGGAATTGAACATCAAGCATAGATACATAGTTATCGAAGCTATTAGGGAGCCGGCAAACATATTCCCTTTGCCCTTTTGGGGAGATAAAAAATGGAAAGACCATATTTGTACTGCAATTTTAAGCGATAACTATTCACCTCGATATAATTCATTTATCCAATTCATTAGGCTCCATGGGCTTGTGCTTGGAATCAACTATGGAAATTAGGTACTCTTCAATTAACAGAGATTAATTGATAAAGTTATTAGTTTAAAAGAGTTCAAACTAATTCGAATATTTTCAATATTCAGAATATCACAAAGAGTTGTGAGCCCATGTCTAATAAATTGGTAAACCTAATGGGTCACATACAAAAGCCTAAGGAAACTCTTATTTGATAGGAGGAATTTTCTAAAGAGTTAGAAAATTCAAGAGAGCAGTTTTTACCTAAGGGAGAGAATTAAGTTGACTAATTTATTTTGTCACTTTAGCTTACTTAATTTAAGTATTAAATTATCAAAATAATTTAAGGAGTTAAATTAGGCAATTAAATTAAGGTGTTAATTTAATTGGTGCCATGTGACAATTTAATTAGTCAAAGTCAACTTAGGGTGTTGATTTCATTAACTTAAGGAGTTAAGTTAAATTAATCAAATTAAAGAGTTAATTTAGTTAGCTAGGGAATCTTAGTTTTGGAGGAAAATCAAATGGAAGAGTCCATTTGAATTAATCGAGTTGGCATTTTTAATTTGTGAAATTAAAAATCCAATTCTAACTAAAAGAATCTAGCAAGTTGGCACATGTGTGGATGATGTGAAAGGCTTCCATCCTTTCTAATATATACACCCTATGGCCATCCATAGGGAGGCTTCATTCATACTTCCATTTTCCTCCAAAAGGTAACACAACTCATGTGATGAGTAATTTCCTCCCTAGATTCTCTCTTCTCTCTCTCTCTTCACCAAAACTACCATATTCATTCCTCACTTCTATCATCTTCCTCCTCCTCTCAATTCTAGCCAAGTGTGTGAGGATTTGAGAGTTCTTCATAGGTATGTGGATTAAAATTAGAGGCTTCACACTTGAGGAGCTTAGAATTGGTGATTGGACCATTCTTTGTGGACGATTTTTGGAGAATTAATTGGTTGATTTTGGAGAAGCTTTTTTTCCTCTATTTAGTCAAATTAATGGTGCAGACATTACTGCATTAAGGAGCCATAGGTATAAAGAACTTGATCCATCTAGTGAAGAGTATAGATCCTAGTTTGAAGCAGTTTAAGAGAAGATCTACCTAGTTGCCTAACTTTTTAGCTTTCAAATCTTAATTTATAACATGTTGATTGATCCTTAGGTTGGAGATAGGAAGTTAAATTCTACCTTATTTTGGTTTTAATTTATGGATCCTTACATAGCCTCTACTTTCAAATGGTAGCAGAGCTATCTTCAAGTTTAAATTAGAACTTTAGTAAATTAATTCATGTGATGAATTTATTCTAGATCTCCAAATGCTCAATTCAATTGATGAATTTGAGTGCTTGGAGGTGATGTATGTGGCTCGCAATGTATTGAATTGAAATATGAAAATATGTATTTAAGTGTTAATTCATCTGTTGGTGTGAGTTTTGATTCAAATCTTATAATATAAAATGTTGATTTAGTATTGGTTGATGCTATATATAGATATAGGATGTTAATGATATCTTTAAAGTGTTTTGGCTATTTTTGGATCCAATTGGGTTGGTGATATGGGATAATTCAGTAGGCCCAATAGGCCCAGCTTCAAATGAGACAGCCTATGAGGCCCAACATGATACAGGATAATTCAATAGGCCCAACAAGCCCAGCTTCAAACGAAACCGCCTATGAAGCCCAAAGGCACATCTATCTGGTCGACCGGTATCGACCTCATTTGGTAAGCCCCGCAGTTGACCCGTATCGACCTAAGGGCCATTTCAGAAGTTTTAGCATTCAAGTCTGATCGACATGAATCGACCTTTGGGTATAAGCTGGACGGGTCGAACCCCTCGGCACTAATGACATGTGGCAGCTGATGTGACCGCTGCTTCCAACAACCCTGCCAACAACTCTGGCAGGGACGTGCTCCTACTAGCATAGTTTTTTGGGAAAATAGGAGATTGCACCACCTGGCACAGTACCGAGATCTGGATAAAGAATGACTCCCAACCCCCTGTCATGGAAAAAGCCAAGTACACCTAATAAGGGTACTTGGGTAAAATCACGCCCACACAGGCTATAAATACTACAAATACCACCATGCTCAAGGTAATGCCATTTACACTATTTACTACATACTCTCTCTATATTCTTTGATCTATCAAAAACTAACTTGAGCATCGAAGTACCTTAGCCAGGGGCCTCACGGCTAGTTGACGTGTGTTCTTGGTTGTAGATCTTAAGCCCAAAGTAAATTGAATTAACTAAAGTACGTGACCCTCCAGCTCTCAGCAGCATCATTTGGCGTCGTCTGTGGGAACATTTGAGATTGCAGCGAAAAAATGGTGAACATGTGTAGAGTAACATCTGGGAAGGAGGAGAATCGAAGATCTACTTCCCCACCACTCCCTAACCCCCAGCAACACACAACTACTCCGGGTGCCAGCACCCCTCAGGAACAGCTGGTGACGCTACCCATGTCCCAACTGATGCAATGATCAATGAGCAGATTTTTGCCCAAATATCAGCTCAGTTATCTGCTGTCCTGAACAAGCACACCTCAGTACCTGCCCCCACCACCAGTGCAGCTCCACAGCTGCCACTGCCGAAAAATAGACCCTGGGAGCATAACCTTTCCCACCACGAGGTAATGCAACCACTTACCAGGCGCGAGGCCAATCCCAGACATCCACTAGTGGAGATGAGATGCCCAGAACCATGCAAAGAGGTGGTGGACTCTGAGGATCATGTTCGACCTAATCGAGCCCCACAGCGCGATAAGGTCGAACGGCCAAACCGTGACTACCGCGAGGATCGTGGGGAATCTCCAGATTTGACACATCGGCCCAGTCGAGCCCCATAGTGTGATAGGGCCAAAAATATCAGGTTTACCTCCCAGGCAAACCGAGATGAATGGGAAGAAGTTTCCCATCAGGTGCAGCAGCTGAATAGACGTCTCGACGAGATCGCGAGGAGAAACACCGATAAAGCACCAAATATGGACACTCCCTAAAGATCTCATCGATAGAGAGGATCACCGTTCATTTAGGAGATCATCGATGAGTGAATCACTGTGGACACTAAAATTCTGATTGGTCTCCTGAGGTATGATGGCTCCACTGACCCCAACGAGCACCTAATGCAGTTTGAAGATATGATGCAGCAGCATGGCCACAATAAATTTATCCATGCCAAAATATTTGTGACCACATTCCCAGGCATCGCACTGGACTGGTTCGTGAAGCTGGAACCATCCACCATCTACTCTTACGACCAGCTATGCGATAAGTTTTTACACCAGTTTGCCAGTAGGAGAAAGGCCAAGCTCCCCCATACCCACTTCTATACCGTCAAGCAGAATGAGGAGGAGTCCCTCCGAGATTTCTTCACCAGGTTTAACATGGAGGTCCTAAAGATTGACAACCCCAAAATTAAATTCTTGATCGACGTGCTGTTCCTGGGGCTGAGGCATAAAGAGTGTGCAAATGCCTTGGTGCGAGAAAGGCCCAAGTCGATGGAGGAGCAGCTCGACCTGGCTGAAAGATACATGACCCAAGAGAAGATGAACAAGCTCAAGTTTGGATCCTTTGAGGTCGATAAGAAAAAGAAGGAGAGGGACAACCAAAAATCCAGAGAGCGAGGTTGGTCTCCGATTAAATGCTTCCACAACTACACACCAAGGAAAGAGGTTTTGTACATCATCCAGCATGACAACCTCCTCAAAAGGCCCAGAAAACTGATAGAGATAGAAGCCATGAAAAAGTCAAAGAAGTACTATCACTTCCACAAACAGAAAACGCATGACACTGATGAGTGCTTCAACCTCCAAGACAAGATTGAAAGTTTGATCAGACAGGGCCATTTGAAAAAATACATAGCCGTGGAGGCTAGATCTGAAGGGGGCAAAATCGGTCGGACTCCTCATAGAGAAAGGTCAGTTAGCCCCAGGAGAGATGACAAGAGAAAAAAGCCCGCCCAGGAGGACCACCTACCCATCAGAGGAGTCATCGACATGATCGCAGAAGGTCTAACTAGGGAGGACTTGAAGTCCGCTCGAAGACAAACCCAGAGGAGACTCGAATAAAATAAGGCCACACCGATGGAGACAACTTTACACCTTTCTACAAGTGCAAAGCCCATCTCATTCATGGACGCTGACTTGGCCCATCTTGAGGGCAAAAATATTGATCATAAAATAGACTGCCCAATGGTTTTGAATGTGGAGATTATGAACTTCGAGGTGCACAAGGTCCTGGTCGATTACGGCAATTCAGCAAATATTATATTCTTATCTACTCTAAACAGGATGAACCTGGAAAAATTGAAATTTCAGCCTG
>JACGDI010004412.1:1112116-1131927 GCA_014898725.1 Jacaranda copaia
GATTCATGTCAACCTAACTTAGATGATGAGTTCGGGAGCCGCCTCTAGATCGATGCAGGTCGACCTCACGGCTTACCATATGGAGTCGATACTAGTCGACCAATCTGACTTCGCCACTGGGCTATCACACAAGACTTTGGGAAGAGGCCCTCTGGTTGATATGGGTCGACCACGGGGCTTCTTATACGGGGTCGATACAGGTCGACCAAAGTGACTTGCCTCAAGGCTTAGTGGGTTGAATCCTCTGATCTTGGGCCTGTTGGGCCTGCTAGATTATATCATTTCACATTGGGCTTCGTGAGCTGTCTGATTTGTAAAAGGGGCCTCTTGGGCCAGTTGGGCTATCCCATATCAGGATTAAAGCATAGTTATCATTACAATTCTCCATGAAAAATTTGGGAGAAGCATCCTACGCATTAGGAATACATATCTATAGAGATAGATCAAAAAGGATGCTAGAGCTCTCCGAAATTGGGTACATTAATAAGATACTAAAGAGGTTTAGTATGGAAGAATCCAAGAAGGGATTTCTTCCCATGGGGCATGGTCTTCATCTCTCCAAGTCAATGGCCCCTAAGACTAAAAACGACAAAGAAAGAATTTCCCACATACCTTATGCATCCCCGATTGGGAATATATTATATGTCATTTAGTGTACCAAACTAGATGTAGCACACACTCTAAGTGTTATGAGCCACTTTCAATTTAACCCCCGCAAAAGTCACTAAATGATAGTAAAAGCTATCCTTAAGTACTTGAGAAAAACTAAGAATTTATTTATAGTTTACAACAATGGAGAATTGAAACTTGAAGAATTTTTTAATTTTAGTTTTCAATCTGATGAAGACAACTTTAAATCCAGCTCAGGATTTATATTTTACCTCAATAGCAGCACATTGAGTTGGAAGAGTTTGAAATAAAATACCATGGTCGATTCTTGAAAAAAAAAGTGTAAGATTAGGATCCAAATTATAAAACAAAAAATAATAAAAATATAACAAAACTACTCCATCCCAAGGATCATATTCATGCTCCAAATAAGGATTTACTTGCAAAAAAAATTACCTTTGTAGATCAACACAAAGGAGAAAATTAGATCACTCCAATGAACACTTCAATGAAAGATCTACACGCAGCAAAAGAAGCCAACGGTTGGACCCCTTCCCAAACTCCAAAAATCAACAAATTTGGAGGAAAACTCTGCCACAAATCCAGTGAGTTTCTGCCAAAAAAATGCTCCAATCAAAAACTCCTTAGTCCTCCAAATATGCTCCCAAAGCTGGTGCAAAACGATGATCCACCAAGGAATTCGAAGTCCTTAAAGTGTAAAACCTCTAATGAAAAAGTAAAAGTCCACACATCTTAGGCAAGCACTAGATTAACCTAACTTGTGCTAGAACAAGTGAAGAAGAAGGTGATAACAAGTGTTTTTGGAGATGTAAGAGAGATGAGAGAATTTAGTGTGAATCTTCAACACTTGAATATCATACTTTGGAGAGAAATTATGAGAATGCCAACTATCCCATAGGTAGCTGGCCATGTGGTTATTTATAGAAAAGACAAGATGCAAGTTGGCATCACACCTCCCATGCTTGTTGGCCAACTTGCAAAAGTGCATGTGAATTTAAATTTCACATGCATTTGCATTTAATTAACATTTGCATTTCATTTCATGAAATAAAATGCATTAACTCTAATTCAACTTCAAATTGACTCTTCCTCTAATTTTCCTTCAAAATCTGAATTTCTATTTTAATTAAATTAACTCTTTAATTGAATTAATTTAACTTAACTCCTTAAATTAATTAACTTAATTATTTAAATTAATGAATGTTAACTTAACTCTTTAAGTTAATTTGACTAATTAACGGTCACATGGCTCAATTAAATTAATTACTTAATTTAATTGGTTGAATTTAACTCTTTAAATTATTTTGACTAATTAACATTTAAATTAATCATGTTAAGAGGATAAATTAAAATAGTCAGTCATCCCTCTCTCAAAAATGCCTAGGATAGAATTTTCTAACTCCTTAGAAAATTCATCCTATCAAATAGGAGGTTCCTTAGGCTTTTGAGTGTGACCCATTGGGTTCATCCATTCATTGGACATGGTCTCGCAACTCATTATGATATTTTGAATACCAAAATATTCACATTAGTTTAAACTCCTTTAAACTAATAACCCTTTCAATTAACCTCTATTAATAGAAGAGTACCAAATCTCCATGGTTGATGTCTAGCAACAAGCCCATAGAGCCCAACTAATTTGATGGATGAATTATAGCTTGATGAACCATTGTAGCTTACACTTAACATGCAAATATGGTCATTCCATCTCCTATCTCCTAAAAAAGGCCTAGGGTAAGACACTTGTCGACTCCCTAATAGCCTTGATAACTATGTCTCATCATCCAATGTTCAATTTTCCTTTATGACCTCAACTTTGGAAAACTTCTTTTCCAAATTTTCATACTACCCTGCGTAAGGATTTCTTGGGATTAATCATTATAGAATACATGGGAAATGTACTTGTTTTCCACAATAACGACGAGATTGTTCCCATCTCAAATTTCATAAACCTATATGCTTAAGTAGCTCGCAATGTGGTCAGAAAAGAGTCAAAGCACAAACCTAAATACAAGGTTACCATGAATCCTTAGGTATAAGGACAAATTATATGTACCATCATAAGCTAAAGAACTTTCCACTACTAACTTGCCACTATGGCCATCTAGTGGATTCTCTGGGCTGGTCTTTCATGAACTTATTCTCTGACAAGCTCCCACTAACATACATCCATGTCTCACATAGATTGCTCATGAAACAAATCAATATCCATCTAGTATGTTGTTAGTGCAAGCCTATTCTTATCTTAGATGCCTCGTCTCATAAGATTCTATGACTTGAAATATTTAAAATCATGATTGTAAAGACTTATTTCGTGATCACCATATATGACCAAGTCCCATAGTCTTATATTCAACCAAGTGCAAGTGAAGTATAGTAAGCATAATGAAGATGGCCATTTAATAAAAATATTATTTAATCAAGATTGTATCACAAGTGAAACAACATTACACTCCAATCTAATTAGCCTCAAGATACTATTCCAACAAGACACCATGGTCGATTCTACCATTGAAATAAAAGATATTGTGGCTTTGGAAACTGCTAAAAATGTGTTTGGATGAAAATTTTCATCCAAAAGTTGGATATAGTACCTAGCATTACAAAAATGGTTGTTATCTTTTATGACAACAATAGTGTCCTTGAGCAAGAAAAAATGCCCAAATCTTATCAGCAATCCAAGCATATTTTGAGGCGTTATCATTTCATCCATGAGGTTATTGATAGAGGCAACATCCAAATAGAAAAGATAGCCTCAAAAGAGAATATAGCAGATCTACTGACTAAACCCCTAATGCATAAGGTCTTTGATGGATATCTTGAGAAGATGGGCTTTAAGGCTATGGGAATTAACTTTAGGGAAAGTGGGAGATTGTTGGAACTATGCCCCACAAGCCAATTAGATTAGCATGTAAAATCATTCCTCTTGTGATATAATCTTGATTGAATGATATTCTTATTAAAATGGTCATCTTCATTTTATGCTTTTTATACTTGACTTTCATTTGGTTGAAGCCCTTAAATTATACAAGACTATGGGACTTAGTCATGCATATGACGGTAATCATGAAATAAATCTCTATGATCATGATTTTAAAGTACTCTAAGTCATAGAATCTTATGAGATGAGACATCTAAGATTCGAATAGACTTGCACTAACAAAGAATATTCCAAGGGGCTGGATATTACTCCATTTCATAGGCAATTTATGTGATACATAGATGCATGTTAGTATGTGCTTGTTAGAGAACAAGTTTACTAAAGACCCACTTATAGAATCCACTAGATAGTCGTAGTGGCATGTCAGTAGTGGAAAGTTTTCAAGCTTATAATAGTGCATATAATTAATCCTTGGACCTAAGGATTCATAGTAACATTATGTTCAGGTCCTTATGCTTTAACATTTTCTCGACCACGTAGCGAGTCATACGAGGTCGAGATTGGGCATAAGCTCCTTAAGCATAGAGGTTTATGAGATCCAAGATGGGATCCATCTTTCTATTGCTGTGAAGAACGAATTCATCTCCTATGTATTTTATAATGATCGATTCCAAGAAATACTTGCGCAAGATAGTATGACAATTTGGAAAAAGTATTTTTTTCAAAGATAAGGTCATAAAATAGAATCGAACATTGGGTGCTGAGACATGGTTATTGAGGGTATTAGAGAGTTGACGAATATCATGCCCTAAGCCTCTTTCGGGAGATAGAAGACAAAATGATCGTATTTGTAGGGTAAGCATAAGCTATAATGGTTCATCAAGATATGATTCATTCATCCAATTGGATGGGCTCCAATGGCTTGTTATTAGACATCGACCATGGAGATTGGATACTCTTCAATTAATAGAGATTAATAAAAAGAGTTATTAGTTTAAAGGAGTTTAAATTAATGTGAATATTTCAATATTCAAAATATCACAATGAGTTGTAAGCCCATGTCCAATAAATGGATGAGTTCAATGGATCACACACAAAAGCCTAAAAAAATTCTGAATCGATAGGAGGAATTTTCTAAGGAGTTAGGAAATTCATACTAGGCGTTTTGGAGAGAGAAACGGTTGACTTATTTAATTGGTCATTTTGGCTTGATTAGTTTAAGTGTTAAATTAATCAAAATAATTTAAGGAGTTAAATTAGGTCAATTAAATTAAGGAGTTAATTTAATTGGTGCCAAATGACAATTGGCTAGTCAAGTTAACTTAAAGAGTTAAGTTAATTAACTTAAGGAGTCAAGTTAAATTTATTAAATTAAAGACTAATTTTATTAAATTGAGAATTTGAGTTTTGAAGGGAAATCAAATGGAGAAGTCCATTTGAATTTAAGTTAATTAGCATTTCATTTCAAGAGATGAAATACAAATGTTAATTAAATGCAAATGCATACACAAGTTAGCAAGTTGGACAACATGCATGGAGGGTGTGATGGAAGCATCCTATAGCTTCCATCCCCTCTATAAATAGGACATGTGGCCAGCCACGTGGTGTTGTTGGCAATCCTCACATTTTTCCTCCAAAAGTGTTATATAATTCATGTGTTGAATGATCTCACCAAAAACTCTCTCCTCCCTCTCTCCACCAAAATCGCCACTCTTATCACCATCTTTCTCTCTTTATCCAGAAAACATGAAGTTGATTGAGAGCTTGCTTAAGGTGTGTGGACTTTTTCATTTGAAGTCTAATATTTGGGGGACTTAAAATTCCTTGGTGGATCATCATTTGGACCGATTTTGGAGACACCATTGGGCGATCCATTGGCTGCAGATTCCAGTAATTTGTAGCTAAATTTTTTATCATTTAGTGGTGCTTAGATCTGCCATTTTTGTCTAAATTTGGAGCATCAGAAGGGGAGCTTTTAGATCCAACCACTAGAGCTTGTAGAGTTTCCAATAGAAGAGTCTTTGGAGTGATCTTGTCAAATCCTTTATTTCTATTTGCAAGGGTAAATTTTCTGCCTTCAAGTCTTTATCTAGAGCATGATTATAATTCTTGGGATGAGATGATGGTATAATTCTAGCCTATTTTAGTTTTAAATTTAGATCCCAACACATGCCAAGGATTATAATCATGTATTGAGTAACTACCTCCCTAGATTCTTTCCTCCCTCTCTCCACCAAAACCACCACTTTCCTCCCTCTCTCCTATCATCTTCTTCCTCCTATCAATTTTAACCAAGAGTGTGAGGATTTGAGAGTTCTTCCTCGGTGTATGAATCACCATTAAAGGCTTCAAACTTGGGGGAGCTTGGAATTGGAGATTGGACCATCCTTTATGACTGGTTTTTGGAGAAATGATGGGCAATTTTGGAGCAGCTTTTTCTCCTCTATTTCAGCCAATTAGAGGCTATATTGGAGGTATCTTAGTGTGCAAAAGTTGCTGCATCAAGGAGCCTTGGGTGTGACGAGCTTGATCCATCAAATGGAGAGTGTAGACCCCACTTTGAAGGAGTTAAAGAGAAAATCTACCTAGTTATTTTTCTTCAAAAGGTAACTTTTTAATTTTCAAGTCTTAATTTATGACATGTTGATTGATCCTTGGGTTGGAAATAGCAAGTTAAATTTTGCCTTATTTTGGTTTTAACTTATGGATCCTTGCCCATCTCCTATTTTTAGAGATGTATTGGGGGAAGGGGTGCTGGATGTTGGTCGAGACTAGGAAGATGATAGATTTTTTTAATTTTTTTATTTATTTTTTTAATTAATAAATAATTTAATTTAATTTAATTATTTTAAAAATATCTTCAATTTTAATATTATCAAATATGTAACTCAATAAATGAACACATTTAATATTTACAATTATTTAATAAATTTTGTTATTTAAATTAATTATTTAGATATATAACATTATTAAATAAAGTATTTTAGATATGTTTACTATTTAAAATTATTTTAATTTTTTTATTTTTAACTGTTTATCTATTTTAATTCTTAATGAATAAAGAACCTAATTAAATTTATTAAATTATTTAGTGATGTTTATTTTTAATATTATTAAATACATATGTAATGCAATTAATAAATATTTTTACTATTTAGCATTATTGAATATGCAACATTATTTTAAATTTTTATTTTTTTTAGTTATTTACTTAATTAATAATAACTAATTCAATTAATTTTGATTAAATTATTTTAAATATGTTTATCATCTTAACATTATTAAATATGTAACTCAAAATTATTAAAATTATATTGTCTAAGTTGATAATATTGAGATTTTAAATATGTATAAAATAACATGTAAATTTAAAAATATTACAAATAGGTCCAAAGCCCTTTTCATTACAATAAATTAGCTAAACAGTACCACAGGGGCATTATTGGTTTTAAAAAAAGGAAAAAAAATCTTCTAACGCCATCATTTTTCTTAATGAAAACTAATGGCCTTCAAAGAATGTAAAATGAAAACAAATTTTACATGGTATTTATAAATTTTTGATAGTTGCGGACTTTTTGGCAGAGAGGCTAACCCTGAAGTGTTTTAGGTAATTGACCTATTTCTGATTATTTACTTTAAGTTGTTTGTGTATTTCTTGCTTTTTTGAATATTTCTGATTTAGAAATGTTTGAAGTGAGCTACTCACGCACAGCTCAAGCTACATAAATTTGGTGTGAGTTTCTGAGGCCTAACTCGAGAATAAGATCAATGAGGTTGTTGAGCTACAGATGAAAGTGAAGCACAATTTGTGTTTCATCGGAGCTCGATCTCAAGCACATGTATATATGATATTCTTTGGTGTCAACTCAACTCATTTGAGTTGATATATATCTATATATTGTATTATTTCTTATTTAATTTGGTGTGATGTTCTTTTATTTCTTTTATTTTGTATTTTCTTTGCGTAAAATGTTGGGTAAGACCTCTGGCGAAGGCGGTTGTTGGCTGAAAGAAATTGAAGTATTTGACCACTGATTCGCATTGGGGGCCGCCTGTGGAGATTTATTTACACCCATCGCAGAAGCGGCGCCTTAATTTTCTGCTCTTTTCTACTTATATTCACATTGGTAAACGTACGTGTATTTTTTCACAGTCTGTATTTACATGGACTAGCAAAGCTTTTGATTTTAGCATATGTGGATACGGCACCACGATTTTCTTGATGAGGTGCATCGATGTTGGGACCGACCGATCTCTGGGCAAGGTATGACTCGCACATTTTCTAAACTTCTGAGACTTAAATCTTCTCTTAAGTTGTGGAACCAGGCGGTCTTTGGTAACCTGTTTTCTAAGCTTGATGAGGCTAGGAATAATGTAGCTCATGCTGAGGAGGCTTTTGATGCCGACCCTACACCGCAAAGCCTGATTGAACTTAAACGGTGTAATGCGGTGTTTGCCAATGTCCTTGCCATGGAAGAGGATTTTGGAAGCAAAAATCGGCCTCCAAATGGATTAAGGAGGGTGAAAGGAATTCGGCTTTCTTTCATGCTTTGGTTAAGAAAAAGCACATCAAGGGAAAGATCTTCAAAATCAATGACAACGGTATGACATGAACGACCCCTAAAGAGATCCGGGCCTCAGCGGCTACTTATTTTGAGCACTTGTTGACAGAACAAGCTGGCCAGTTGAATTTTGACTCACTTGATTGCATCCCAACACTGATTGATGATACTGAGGCGGTAACCTTGTAAGAATACCTTCAACTGAGGAGATTAGGAATGCAGTTTTCAGTATTTTCCCGGATAGCACGGCGGGTCCGAATGGTTTTTGTGCTAAGTTCTATCAAGTCTCTTGGGATATCATTCAGCATGATGTGGTCGCTGCCGTACAAAATTTTTTCTTGGGATCTAAGGTACCAAGGGGTTTTCTGGCTACAACTATAACTCTCATCCCAAAAATCGAATCCCGTGCCTCCTGGGAGGACTTTTGACCTATCAGCCTTTGTAATACTTCCTGTAAAATTCTCTCAAAGGTTATGTGTAAGAGACTTGCCAACATCTTCCCTGCTCTTGTATCGCCCCACCAAAGTGGTTTTGTCCAAAGGCATCTTATTTCTGATTATATTCTACTTGCACAAGAGATGGCGCATGAGCTCAGCAAAAATAATAACAACTTGATTCTTAAATTGGATCTCCAAAAGGCATATGATAGGGTAAATTGAGAGGTTCGCTTTGCGGTTATGAAGAAATTTGGTTTCCCTCTACATTGGATTCACCTCGTTCAAGGCCTCGTCACAAATTGCTGGTTCTCAGTCCTCGTAAATGGCGGCTTGGCGGGTTTTTTCAAGTCTAAAAGGCGTCTTCGACAAGGTGACCCCCTATCTCCAGCTCTATTTATATTATTTGTAGAGTTACTTTCGAGAGGTATTGACAACCTCTTTATACAATATCCCTCATTGTTCTTTAAGGTCGAGCGGGGTATACGACTGAGCCACCTTGCGTATGCTGATGACATTGTTATATTCTCTCGGGCAAGGTGGGAAAATCTCCAAATTCTTAAGTGTTTCTTGTCGAAATATGAGGAAATCTGGGGACAACTTATTAGCACCTCTAAATGTGCTTTCATTATGCATAAGGCTACGGAGACGGTCACAATTGAAGTCACGGAGATTCTTGGCTTCTCTCAAGGACACCTTCCCTTTTACTACCTTGGAGCTTCTCTTCATAAAGGGAATCAATCATGGAATTTATATGAGCCATTGATTTTGAAGATCAAAAAGAAACTTTTGAGTTGGACTTTCTCCAAACTATCCTTGGGAGGTCGACTTACCCTCATCAAAAGTACCTTATCTTCTATTAGTACTTATATTTTGCAGGTCATGCAACCCCCTAAGAATGTTTTATTGATGCTAGAAAGAATTTTCAACCATTTCTTTTGGGGAACAACCGAAACTCGGAGGAAGATACATTGGCATGCTTGGGAAGCCATATGTTACCCCTTTGAGGAAAGAGGGCTTAACTGTAGAAGTCTTGCTAATATATCTAAGGCTTTCTTGTTTAAACTGTGGTGGCGTTTTAGAACTCAACCTTCTCTTTGGGCAGATTTCCTAAAAAAGAGATATTATGGTTCGAGACATCCTACCTTCGCCAAGGTTGCTCCAAGAGACTCCTTTATTTGGAAGAGACTTTACTATATTTGAACTGAGGCTAATCGATACATCTTTTGGCTTCTTGGGAAGGGAGACATTAGTTTTTGGCATGATATATGTAATGGGGATGCTCCTATTATCAAACAACTCCAATGGCACGACCATATTGGAAATAAATCAATTTCGGTTCATGAGTCTTGGGAGAACGGTACTTGGTGTGTGGAAGTGATCAAGCGAATGCTCCCGGATGATTTAGCTCAGCACATTTGTTCACTCTCTATACCTGAATCTACTAAGAACACCCCTTATTGGAAGTTATCATCTGATGGTCGGTTCTCGACGAGAAGTGCATGGAGCTTTATTCGGCAAACTCGAGCACTGGTTCCTTTGGCGAGGGACTGCTGGAACTTAGCACTTACTCCTACAATCTCGATCTTTATGTGACGCCTCTTGCAGAATTTAATCCCGACAGATGATAAACTTCAAGCGAAAGGATTTCCTCTTGCCTCAAAATGTCAGTTTTGTATGGAGATCGAAACTGCTCGACACCTTTTTATGGACTGCCCAGTTATTTTGAAAGTTTGGAGATACTATGCCTCTTTTTCCAACCTTGTCTTGCAGGACACTTGGAACATCAAGATGATTTTAATTGCCTGGAGAAATAGTGCTCCAAAAAGTCAGAAATTGCACATTAGAGGGATCCTACAAATGATTGTGTGCTGGTTTATTTGGTGTTGCCAAAATGATAGAAAGCACAAGGGCTTGAGTATTTCAGTACAGCGGATTATTTGGCGCATTAATCACTACATCTACACAGCCTGTCAAGCAGGCAATATTCAAGATAAGCATTGGTCGGGGGACTCCTCGGTGGCCGCTAAATTTGATGTCACTCCCTCTCCAAAACAGCCCAAAAGGTGTTGCATGGTTCATTGGTTATGCCCACCACCAGGCAGGCTCAAACTGAATACCGACAGCATGGCAATCGGCAACCCAAGCAGTGCGGGCGCAGGCAGGGTTGTGTACGATTCCTGCAATGAGATCTTGTTTGCATTTTTGGAGCCTCTTGGACATCAAAATAACATTTTTGCTGAGTTATCAGCTATCTTGAAGGGATTGGAACTTTGTGATACAAGACATCTTGATAATATCATAGTGGAAACAGATGCTCTTGTCGTAATCGATCTTATTACCGAAGCCACCTCGGTACGTTGGTCGCTGGCGAACCTAGTTAGACAGATCAAAGTTCTGGCTCAAAATACTAAGGCCACATTTCAACATATCTTTCAAGAAGGCAATGCCATTGCCGACGCACTCGCCAAGACAGCGTGCACTACTGAACTCGGGCAGATCTTGGATTATGCCGATCTTCCACTCTATATCAAATAGCTTCATCGCATGGATATGCTTGGTTACCCCTATTTTAGAATTCGTTAGAGGCTAGTTCTAATTTTTATTTGAATTATGTTGGTGAATGTACTATCATTTGAAACCCATGTAATTGATTTTGAGTAATTAATGTATAGGTAGGGGTCTACGCCAAATCCCCCATCATGACACAGGCGATTTTTACGACAAAAAAAAGTGTATTTTGTCTATCATTGTAATTTTTGTTCGAGACAGTCGTCGAAAGGCCACTACGCGTACTGTTGGATCCGAGTTCGAATTAATATTTCTCAAAACCAATGGGCCCATCATTGCATGTTCTAGGAAAACCCAAGCCTATTGTGTATTAAAACATAATAGGCATTAAAATAACTAAATAATTACAGATTTAATATTTCAATTGACAGAACAAATATTTTAAGCTATCAAATTTGGGCCCCAAATTCAACAAACCTAAATATTAGTAATAAAAACAAAAGATAAATAAATACTCAAGAAATAAAAAATATGAATTAAATTATTTAAATCTCACAAATATTGAAGAATCCAAACTTCGATAATTCCTTAAACTAGAACAAGAGTTTAGCAACTCATGTTTGAGAGAAAAACATAGGAAATTAAAATATGTTGAATGAAAGATCTTTAATTCCATATATATAGCCTACTACTTATATTGCAATCGGGAAACTAATCAAAATAGGAAAACCTAAATTCTTCTAATTAAACAAATAGAAATTGAAAATTTCCAAAAATATACTTAATGAAGTTGAAAGTCGTTTATAGTGAATTGGGTGGTGTTTGGGTTGATCCAACCAAAGAGATTGAACAATCCAATAGCAATATTCTTCGAGGTCTGAGATCTGCAACAAATAGCAAATGTTAAACTACTCGAGGTGCCCCCGCAAAGGTACTACAATGCTCAAGTTAGTTTTGATCAAGATAAGACAATCGAACAAAAGAGTAGAAGCGCGTAGTGTATATTGAATTACCAATACTCTAGTGGTGTACCTCTCTGCCAGAATTGGTGGCACGGTTGGTAGCAAAGACTATACCAGATGGCACGCGCCATTAATGCGGAGGCATGCTGCTTATCATAACATTAAATGCAGTCCGGATATGAGTTAATGCCGGAATGAGTAGGCAACACATAACATTGGGTTGTGCATGTTAAGTGGGCTTGTGGGCCTTCTCTGAGGTCAATAACTTGTTGGGTTGGGCCATTGGGCTATCCCATATCAATACTATTGCCAAAAGAGGTTAAATGCTTCCTAATCAAATTTGCATAGAGTCTTGGAAGGCAAGACACATCTGCATTCGATTTATTTCCTTCTTTCATTCCTCGTCTCCTCGAGAATACAATTTTTGCCCTAAACATGTCAAATACTGATTTTCAACATTTAGCTTGAATCTTCAATTTACTTCACAAAATATAAAATGAAAGATAAAATCCAAAATTAAGCATTTTTACTGTTACCATAAGGAAAAATTATATGAATTAAATGACAAATATGCAAGTTAACAAATATAAATTTTACTCTAGATACACTTGTATGATTCATTTATTAAGTAACGATTCGATAGCATAGTTTCATTCCTATTGTTTTGAAGCTTACTTTAATTCATTGAGGTTTTCACAATGTCAAGTATTTTCTTTCTTATCCGAAAACTACGAATGGTTGTTTTCTGTACGTAGGTCTTCATCTAATTCACAATTTAAAATGCTCTTTTCACATTTATATTGAACTTGCTATGTTATAAACCAAAGCAAGCGAAACTAGTAAGCTAAGTGTGACAATTCTTGCTGCTGGAGCACCCATAGTCCACGCTTTTCTTTTGCTTAAAATCAGTTAGCCACCTATTTTGTTTTAAACTTGTTAATGTTTCCTTTTATTTTCTAAGAACTCATTTATACCTTATTATTGACTTGGAATCAAGTGGAAACTCAACCCAATTTTCAAGTTCGATTTTCCCATATTGGGATCAACACTAGGCCCAAGATCAAAGTTCTATTCCATTTTATGGATACATGACGTATATTAAACATTTTCTTATGAAAATAATTAATTAAAAATCAAATACACTTGACATAAATACAGCAAATTGAAAGAAATAGAGGATTCAAAGTAAAGCTAAGGAGTTCCACAAATGCTAAACCAATATACCTACGGTGAATACAAAGAATTAATTAGCTACAACAATTTCATATATTAAATATGAGAAACTTATTCAAATGAACATACATACATACATACATACGAACTTCAAAAGTCCCTAGGTAGGGTTTAGCATAAAAAGTTAGAAAACGTTTGATAAAAATTGTTCAATAACAAAATCTCAAAATGGGTTGTTAAGTACGTACAAGAAATGAAGAGCAACCAATCAATTTCATATCATCTTAAAGTAATCTTAATCTTTACAAGGAGGAGGATGAATGAATGCCCCATCACTGTAAGCACATCACCTTCTTTAAATCAATTTCCTATCAATGAATGAATACTTCAGTTATGGAATGTTCTCAAATACCTTAATGCATTAAACTAAATAGCAATTGCTTTGTTTGAGTGCATCCACATCCACTTCCACTTTCTTTTCTTTGAGAATAAATCCATTTGTAGGTGTTAGACATTGAAAATAAATAATTGATACATCATATCATAAACTAATAATGATAAGCAATGGACGACAAAATGAAGTAAACCGGGCTGGAACGCTTGCACAATAATGATTGATTATCACCAACTCAAAATTACTAAAATGCCATTCAACAGAAAGAGGAGCAGACTGCAGATGCACAGCCAAATCAAGCCAATATTTAATTCATATTTATCATCAAAAAAAAGTAGAGAAAGAAAAGAATACTTCCCAGTCCCCAGTCCCCAGTCCCCACATCTGATCTGACAGTGACATACTCTCGTCCCTCCCTTCCTATCTCAGTCCTCAGCAACACAAATGACAAAACCAGGCCGTTGCGGTTGCACCACCAGAGCAGAATGTAAAATCCAAAAATTGCTCCTTCTGAATTCCTCCAACCCAGTGAACCCACCAACTAAAGCATCAAAACTTACAAAACTCATCAAGAGTGAAGGAATTGTAACATGTTTACAGACTTTCCTTTACATCCTTCACTGCTTCCCTCATTGCATGAAGAATCATTTTCTTCACCTAACAAAAAAGAAAAATACCAATAGATGAAGAGATAGGCACGAGCGAGCGAAGGTTCATCATCATCATGTATCATACATACATACATACATACATGCACACACCTACCTCTAGCTTGTCTTCCTTAGCCCTATGATTGTGGGGAAGCACGCGAAATTCTTCAGTCAGTTTGAAGCATGATTCGACATTTTCAGGGGACACAAAATCAAGCGCAACTTTTATGCACGACTGCAAATCACATCACAACAAACTCAAACATTTAAAAAGGCCAAGGTTATTATCCATCCATAGCTATACTAACTAGAAATATCTTAGCCTCATTTGTCATAAGTTAACAAACAAGTGAAACAACAATACCTTCAAGTTACGAACTTGATGAGGGCAGCCTGCTGGTATAAAAACCGCATCTCCTAATTTCTGTACAAATGTCCACACTTCAATTCCTACGCAAACACAAACAATGTTAACACTGCAAGTTATTCAGCACAAATGGGAACGAAGAGAGTAAGGAGGAACTCAACCATATTCCTCCTTAAGCCTCTTTTTGTGCTCTACAGTCAAGTAAATAGTTTGATCATGAATTGGATGGACAACCTGCCAATGACAGACATAATCAGATTTCAAAGGGTTATGTTGTATCAGATTCTTCCTGTTAAAGCAAACAACAGATGGCATTAGCAAAATCCTTCTTCTTTCTTCTTTCTCAAGAAGCTAAACTAAATTTAGATTATGAAAGATGAGCCTCCCCTCCCATAGTGTCTATAATTGCCTCAATTAAGTGTAACTAACAAGCTGAATTCATGAGATTTTCATTCTAAATTTAAGGTGATTCCATATATGCTTTAGAAGTCACAACATTGATTTTTAGTTGATTCGGTTTAATTGGCCCAAAGGAGTTGTAAATCTCACAGGAGCAAAGTAAACACATCCCAAAAACAGATTCCACAAATTCAATAGATCAGGATACCTGACAGCAGTTTGGGAAAACAATTAAAACAGAGGGGAAAAAAAGGGTGGAAAAATAGATTTAGATAGCAAAAATAAATTACGCCAAATTTATATTATCAGTAAAGTCTTATAGCAATCCAAATTCAAACGTAATCACTGAACATCTAATTTTACTAACAAATTCTTCTGCGACAATCATTTTCAGAAACATGGGGAAACAGGAAGACAAGTACCACAGAGCAATACTATTTTGCAATGAATTTATTTTATTTGCATAAAGTAATAGTCAGCGCTTAAAACTTGACCTTGAATTTTTGAAACATTGACAAAAAATTTTGCATATCACAGCAATTTTTAACTAAAGAAATTTAATCAGCACCGTCAAACTTATAGTATTTCTAAATCTTTCAGGAAAAAGACATAATTAAGCAATAAACAGCCAGAATTTTCCATTTTAAATTACCTCTGGAAGCAAATTACAGTAGATATGCCTGAATTCCTTAAAGTGCCTTTTGAGATACTCCTCCAATTTAGGAACATCTTCCCTTCTAAAGATGTCCCAAAGAGCTCCACTCTCCGCATCATCTAGATTGACACTGGATATATTGGAGGCACCAACATCCTCTTTTCCTCCACAAATTTGTATCTGGACATTTCCAGAGAACTCCCTTTGATCCTGGGCAGCATGCTGCTGTTTCAACTTTTGAATTTTTGCAAGTTTTTCAGGTGAGAAGCTGACTGCTTCAACATGCATCAACACATTTACCTAAGAACATGAAATTAGAATAAGCAAAGGGGAAGACCTCAACTCAGTACACAATACAGAATCAGGCATTTGTAAAAGATGTTATCAATATCAGGAACAGATTAACATGGACAGTGCATTTTCCATAAGGCAAAGTAAATTATTTCGCACAAAGATCAATGGAAAAGTTAATCTTTTTGCAGGGATATAAAACAGCTATATTAGTTGCCATCCTATTCCTTGTAACCTCCTTCAAAAATAACAGATGGCATTATTAGACCCATCTGCTCATGTCTTTTACATCAAGTACATAGTAAATAGCACATAATATAATGACTAACCAACCAAAGAGCCACTGAAGCCTAAGATCTAATTGATATCACAGTGAAATTTGAACAACAGAGCATATACCGCATCAGACATATCACAGTGAAGCTTTGTTACAGAATCTCCCCGCCCTAGCTCTTCACTAAATCCATAAGCTATATAGGTTTTCGGCCCCATATCAGGCTTCAAAGACTTTTCAGGTAGTTTAATTGCAAGATTCAAGTATCCACTACAAGGATGTGTATACTCTTTAAAAGGTAAGCAGCTGATAAACTCAGCACCATGACGAGGCAAGTGCTGCTCAAATAAGGTGGACGGGGGCCAGTCTTTCAACTTCAGTATTTCTGGCCACCCAGCACTGTCAAATTGACCCTCAGAATACCCTCTGAAAAATTGGCGGACGTTCACATCTACCTGTAAGTCACCATAAACAAAGAAAAAGTAAAGTTATATGATGAGATAAAAATACTTCTATAGATATGCAAAGTTAAGAAAATTAAATTTCATATACATGAGTCATCTAGAACAGTAATTCTGGAAAATATTAGCCCACATCAAACAAGTAGATAGGGTTGTAGTTAGTAAAATGGTTGTATAATAAAATTGAAGTCCAGCCAGAAACCAAGCAAAATTTTAGAAACAAATGGGGCACACGAGAATGGACCAAAAACCCTGAATAAAGTTGGTGATACTACTGTTGATCCAATACTTTACAAACCAAAATAACATCAGCATACAAGATTCCAAAAATTCAGCTGACAAGAACTAAAAATAAACTGACCTCACACCAGTCCAGGCAATTTGTTGCAATCACGTCAAGAAGTTGTTCATGTTCAAGGTTTTTAGTTTGGCGGAATGCACGCCACATGACCATAGGTTCCCAACTCAAACCAAGCGTAGTTTCAAGCACATTTCTAACTATCACCGGCTCACCCTTTGACCAATGCCACTGAAAATGTTTCAGATCCTCATGCTTAATGTCTATAGCTGTAGGACTGTATAAAGAGTTGTCATAAGAACCTTCTCGAGATGCTGCCTTACATGACTTTTGACTCATTATATCATCTTGACCCAAGAAATTGGAACAGGAACAACTTTTCTCAAAATATTCAGGCGCACTTTCAAGTTTGTTTTCATCGACTATCTTTTTTGCTTCCACAAGCAATTGTGAGACATGTTTCTCTGGTAACAAGCACTTCAATTCTAAAACTGCTTGACCACAACCTCCCTTATCTGTTGGCGGACATGGGATGCTGCCATTTTCCTTTGCTTTCCACTCAGATGGAGAATGCGCATTATCCTGTGAGTTATCTTCATCTTTAATTGGCGAAGGCTGAAAACTGACAATCTCCGAAACATTAATGCATCCTTCCTTACCATGCAAATAGTCAATCCCATAGTCAAAATATTGAATAGGCTTTCCTTTTTCACCTCCCTGCAGGTGGCCATCCCTAAGTTCTTGGCAACAACTGAGGCAAAGGTCATAGGAACACAGAAGACAGCTTCTATGATAATCAGAAATAGATGTTCGGCAGTTGTCACTGCATGAACATGGACAAATCTAACTCAGTTGAAATGAGAGGAAATGATAGCATGAATGCAAAAAATTCTCCTTAAAACCTACCAATACATACGCTCGTTCACATAACATGCTGCTTTCTTCATATTAATGTCTGAAACTGGTACTCCTGCCAAAGTTCAAGGATATGTTTAACAATAAAAATAATACTTAAAACTAATGATTTATCCACCCAAAACATTCAATTAAATGTAACTTCATCCCATACAAATTACAGCATTAAATTTCTGCATCTCCTATCCTAGCAGTTTACTCGACCCACAAGAAGTAAATCTGTAGCTTCTAAAAAGTATTAAAAATAAAGCCAAAGACACCAACAAAATATAATATATATTATTTAGAGGTGCCCCCACAACAAACTTTCAAGATGCTTCAAGAAAAAGAAAATTTTCATCCCACATAAATTTTGAGCATTTCTAAGAGATATTTTAAAGTGAAAATAAATGAAGAAGAAACCTTGAATCATAGCCTCCACCTCTCGTTCGATCATTTGTTCTGTGTTAATCTGTTCAAGAAAGGGCAGAAGCACTTTTATTATGTATTTAGAATACTGAACCTTTTCATCTTTATTAATCTTGATGTCTGACTTCTCCTGAATCTGAGAACAAACCTACAATCATACCAATGCATTTTTATGCAAAAGAAAAATTATAAAATAATGTATTAAATCAGCCAAAGAGCAGTGTGAATTAGAGAACAAACATTAACCGGAGCTTCCATGCGTAAACATGCTTTGCAATTGCAGTTCATCTGACAAACAGGACAAGCCTCCGCAAAAGCTTCCTCCGACATCTTAGGATACCTAATATCAGGAAATAAGGGCAAATGAGAATTCCAAAATTCAAGAAACAGACATGTACCAGAGTTGCATGGCAAAGTCAGAAAGAAGTATAGTCAGTCTAATGACTATGTCTCCTATAACGGCATGGCAAATAATAAAAATGAGAAAAATAATAATTGTATTACTTTCATATGTATCATAGAATGAGGCAGAGCAAGACTAGACTTATCACTTATCAAAACACATGTCAAACACGGATAGAAATGAACGAATTCCTAACATATATGCAACATTTTTATTCTGCCATAAAAACAAAATAAACAGTCTGTTGCCGATACAATGAACATAATCAAATTATAGCATTACTATTTTAAATACTTTCAGTAAGAATTAGCGCATACCAAGTGGTCATGCAGGGAACACAATACCGCTTCGTCTTACACTTAGAGCACCGGACAACCCTTCCTTTATCATTTCTTTGACATTGGTGACACATATTCGATTCAAGAAATCCCTGTAAAAAATAAACAACAAATTCACATGTTAAGAATGTCCAAAATCCAAGTAACTACTGATGTCTAACACTTGAGAACAATTCTCACAAATTACAACTAAAAGAAGTCAATTCATAAAATTCCTAATCTGCTACTTACATTCTCATCCTTTTTCAGTCCAACTCTGGGCTTTGGTACATTCTCTGGTTTGACCTTCTTTCCTCTCAATCTTTCGCTCAGCTTCAGCCTGTCTCCTTCACTGTCCCCCATCGCTGCTTCACTATCAGACCTCCTCCTTTTTCTTTGTTTAGCCTTCTCATCCCCCAGTTGGCCAATTTTTGCTTCGACACTATTATTCTCTTTAAAATTAGGTTCGTCATTGTTCGTAGTTTTCTTTTCCCGACCCCCTCTTCGCTTCCCCGTCCCCTTTCTTGAAAAGCCCTCTTCATCTTCTTCCATGTCCTCCATGTGTATGATCAATTTCTCAATCTTCTCCATGGCCTTTCTACTGGACTTTCTAATCCTCGATACCCCTTCTTCTTCACTCTTTACACCTACCTTGTTATTTTCCTTTTCCAAGTCCTCCTCCTCCTCTTGTTTCTCAACCCCCATATCTTTTTCTTTCTGCCCATTCTTCTTTCCAGGCTTCGCCTTTGCTTTTTCTGTCTTCTTCTTTCGACCCCCTCTTGTCTTTGCCTTCCCCTTCCCCTTCCCATTCCTGGAAAAATCCTCT
>JACGDI010004412.1:1132027-1148234 GCA_014898725.1 Jacaranda copaia
GGGGCGGGGGGGTTGGGGTTTGGACCACGAGGAGACGCAGTGCCAAAGGAGGGCACCCATTGGAGCAATGGGGTGGTGGATTTGGAAGCTCTAAGGACACCCTTAAATCACGGGATCATGATTTGATCTAATGGGAATTATATATCTAGTACGTATATAATTCAATTTTAGCCTTCAAATTTTGCTTTTCTCAGCCAGTTAAGTTAAAAAGTTTCAATTTAGCCTTCAAAATTGCGACTTATTTGTTTATGAAGTTGAGTATTTTATTAAAATATTTTAATAAAATGATTTGTGAAAAATAAAATTAGAAAATATGATGATTGCTTATTTGTATTTTGAATTATATGCGAAAAATGAATTGAGAAAAAATTCTTTATTTGTTTGTATTTTGAGATAAGATAAAACGTCGCATTAATAACTTTTTTGTTGAATTAATAGAAAGAAATTGATGTTTTAAAATTATGTATATTTGTATATATATAGATTAGCGATGGGGACAAAAAGTAAGAAGGTTAGACATTCAGAAATAAATAGAAAATAAATTGTGAAGGTATTTTGAATCTTTTTGAGTGTATATTTTGGATAGTGAAATTGGTAAATGTGTTGAGTTGTTTATTTGTGTTTTAAGAATTGAAAAATATTTAATTTACAAACAAATAACTCCTTTGTTTTTCTCAGATAATTAAGTTAGAAGTTTGAAAATTTTACAAGTGAGTGAAATACTTTAATATCTAAAGATGCATTAGGTACTACTTCTACTATAATTGGTGTTTTATGGACCATTTCACAATATTAAATATTTTTTCAAAAATATTTATTTATTAAGTATATAATATGTATTCGTAAAATGAATAATAAATTATATTAATTAAAATAAAGGATTTTAATAATAAAAAATAAAAACCGACATGTCAAAGCAAGATGGAGAATTGCCATCCTATTTTTCCTGTTTACCTATTTTTTTTCAAATTTAACTTAGATAATCACTCATTTTTTAAGATTATAAGTGGGGTACAAATCTTTCTACAGTTAAATATATAAAATTGGAAGAATGTAACAAGCTTCCTTCCCAATTTTATAATTCGTGCATTGCTTGCTGTTGCAGACTGATATAGCAAAATGGATTTGAATGTAAAGTTATGAAGGTATTTTAATAATATATTGGTTTAATGATTTATTCGAATGCATAACAATGAATCTTATGAGAAATAATTCATGAGATTCTTCTAAAAGTGTTGAAATTGAGATGGTGCTCTCATGTTTGCTAAGCTTATTTGAAAATTTTTATTAGTTCTAAGATGCTATATTTTAAAAATAAGGGGCCATTTGATTTCATCTTCACAGTTCATTTTTGCATTTTCTATTATTCAAAAAGTGAAATACATCACTTTTACATATTTTCACCCAATATTATTTTTATTTTTATTTTCAAATCATATTTTTCAATAACCTATATATCTCCTCCCAATAACTTATATATTTTCTCTCTCTATTTTGTTATTTCTATGTCTTTCCACCTACAACTTAATAAAACCAACATAATCATTACTTATCCAACAATTTATCTAAATACATGCTCATTTTGAACTGATTTCTATTAACTTTTCAAATTTTAGAAATGATGGAAATGAAAATTGAAAATGAAAATAAAACCAAACGGGCCCTAGTTTTAAAAGTAACTGAATAAAATAAGGGCCTGCTTGGTTTTATTTTCAGTCACAATTTCTATTTCCATGATTTTTCAAATTTGAAAAGTTAGTTAGTAAAAATGAGTTTATATTTAGATATTTTGTTGAAAAAGTAATAATTATATTGAATTTAGTAGGTTGTAGATGGAAAGAGATAAAAATAACAAAATAAAAAAAGTAGATATATAAGTTATTGGAAGAAGATATATAGTTGATTGGAAAATGTGCTTTGAGAATGAAAATGAAAATATATAAAAAGTTATATATTTTTATTTTCAAATAGTAAAAAATATGAAAATAGGTATGGAAATGAAACCAAATAGGCCCTAAGTTTTTAAAAATTATAAGTATTAATCCTAGCAATTTTATAATCAAATATGTATTACATCACTTAATATATAGAATTGTTATTTAAACTATTAGTTAGTTACAATTTAGTTACGACTTTCCATTGAGTGAAGAATTTGGGTAGACTGAAGAGGATATTAGGCATAGAGATTATCCGAGATAGACACTCTAGGTTGTTGTACTTGTCTCAACAAATATATATTAAGAAAATATTAGAGCATTTTGGGATGGTAAGTCCATACCAATTAGCTCGCCACTTGCAACTCATTTTAAACTCTCATCATATTTGCCACCGAGTATTGAGAAGGAGGTGGAGCGCATGTCTAATGTGCCATATGCTAGTACAGTTGGTAGTTTGATGTTCACTATAGTGTATACTATGTCAGATATTTCGCATGCTATCATTGTTATGAGTAGGTATATACACAAGCTAGGGAAGGTGTATTGACAAATAGTAAAATGGATTATGAGATATCTGAGGAGTTTTGTGGATAGATGTTTAATGTATAGTCAATTGAATTCTATCTCTATACTTGTTTACCATGTGGATGCCGATTATGCAGGTGATTTGGACAAGAAGTCTACGTGATGAGGTTGAAAGTTGTTTATAGTGAAAAAGAATGATATTTGAGCCAATTCAACCAAGGAGGTCAATGATCCAACAATAATATTTCTCGAGATCTAAAATCTGCAACAACAGCAAATGTTAAACTAATCGAGGTGCCCTTGCTTAAGGCACTCCGACGCTTAATTAGTTCCGGTCGAGAGGATAATTGAATAGAAGATTAGGAGCTTATAGTGTATTTGACATTACCTGAAATATGGCTAGCAATAAGGTATTTATAGTCTTCTCCTGGCGTGTAATATGTCAAAGATGCCCCTATCAGGTATAGAGGGCTCTTGTCCTTATTAGGGGGTTAATAGTCATTTTTGATCCCGATATTATTCCAGGTGGCATTATCTCCTACTTTTTAGGGTGAACAATACTTTGGATAGGCATCTCCCTGCCACAATCTCCCTGCCACATTAATGCGGAGGCATGCTACTTATTAGAATATTAAATACAGTAAGGATATGAATCAGTGTCGGAGTGAGCCATCCTAGTCGATAATAGTCGAATAGATGAGGCAATTGACTAGAGAGATGGTTGAAAGGGCTAAGTAACCTGAAGCCTCCAATTGAATGCGGTCAAGAACAGTCTGCTCAACCAGATGGCCGCGGTCAAGTGGTCCAACCCAACTGGGTCCAAAAGTTATGTTGGGTCGTGCATGTTAAGTGGGCCTATTAGGCTATCCCATATCATGAGTCCTCTCCACTTGCGGTCCTAATCAAGCTTGTTGACGAGCAGGAGTAGGAAGTAGATAACGGAATGACGGTTACAACGGTTACGACGATTTTATGGCAATTATGTGCATTCAACCAGGGTTCTGTCCTCTCGATCGGGGTTTTTGATCATTTTTGCACATTTAATGCGCTGGTTACATCAAAGGATACGAAGCACTAAGGGGCGACAGTGTAATTATTACTGCCACTTAGGTTCCCACGTCTAAATGCCTATAAATATAAGGGGTGGATGCATCTATTTACTCTTTTGCTGAAATCATCTCTAATCGAGTTTTTGCCTATCAAGCTTTCTAGATCCTTCTTGCACTTAGAGTTTTCAAGATATCTGTTGTAAGTTCTTCTACCCATTTGATCTTTGCTCTCATTGTTTTCTCTGCGAAGATGTCTAGTACCTCAGATAGCAAAAACACAGGGTCCGAAGGTGTAGCATTCCAGGGGAAAACTAAGGTTAAAAGTGCGTCAGAGAGTATACCTGAGAGTGGTCCTGATAGTTCGTTGAGCGATAGCTCGACCTCGAGCAGCTTGAGTAACTCGAGCACTCAGAAGGCTGCCTCTGGGGATAAGGCTGGCCCCAATAAAGCACTTATGTCTCATGGTCAGTTATTCATGCTAGACCACTATATTGAAATAGTTTCCAAAATATCCCCAGCAAACCTAGTATGAATTAGGGAGATGTACCATATCCATGAAGAATATGAACTTTTAGTACCTAGGGCTCGAGATAAGATGTATTGACCTCCTAAGGGATGCATAAAGGTGTTCGAGGAGAGGTTGAGGCATGGCCTTAGATTTTCTCTAGCCCAAGCAATAGTCGACCTCCTAGTCGGCTTAGAGATCTACATAACTCAGTTGCTCCCCAACTATTTCACTACCCTTTATAGCTTTGTTGTGTTGATGTATTTGTTTGACCAGCCAACATCCTTCACCAACTTTTCCTACTTGTTTCATTTACTAATGTCTCAAAAGTTGGGCAGCACAGAAGAGTCCAGCTTATATTACCTAACGGTGCGCTGGCGTCTAAAATTTCTAGTATCCCCTTCTTCCTCATATGGCCAAGAGTGGAAAAAATACTTTTTTATGTTCTGAGGCTGAAGGGTTTTAACATTTTGAGTGAGTAGTAGAGGGGGCCTATGAAAATGTCGGTGAATTAGACACCTAGTTGGCTGAACACCTTTATCAGGAATCTAGTTGAATTTGGGCATATAGAGGCCTCAGTTTTGACTAAAGAGGGGTGTCTGGTATTGGCTGGCCTATCGCCAATCGAGCTCGACCTGCTTGCAGATGATTAACTAGGTAGAAATCTTTGTCGACTGTGTTAACTGCAATTTTTGTTCATTCTGCTCGATTTTGATGTCTTTTATTTTATCTTTATTAGCAGATCGAGAAAAGATAATGGCCAAAAGTCAAGTAGAAGCTCAAGCTAATGCCCTGAGGAATGAAGAGTGTCATCGAGCAGTTGTTACTCGATGAGAGGCCCCCGCTGTTAAGCCGGTTGCTTCGACCTGATTAACCTCTGCTCCTGCGGTGCCATAAATCGAATAGGAGCCTGAAACCCAATTTGCTCAACCAAAAGAGCCCGTGTGAAGCAACCCCATAGGTTAGGGCAAAAGGTAGTTGACCAAGCAAGGAGGCTCAGTGCCCAAGAAGACAGCGGGCGATAAGGGAAAGCAAAAAGTAGTGATAAACTATGACTTGTTTGGAAAGCATGAAGATGGGGTGCTTTTCCAATTTCTTGGTTGCCATTGCCTCGTTTTAGCACTGACCCCAACATGAAAGTGACAAACTCAACCTCCATTCTTCAAGGGGGAATAATGAGTAGTAATGCCCTAAAGTGGATGATCAATGGGCTCTTCTCAACCAACCAACACAAACTTATGAACTTGAGTCAGATTGAGGCTCTCAAGGCACTGGCCTACCACTGTAACATGGTGAGTATGACTTTATGAGGTCGACTATTTCTCATTAAATTCTTTTTCCATAGTTGTACTATACATTGACACTCTTATGTTTCAGGTAGGCTAAATGGGTTACAACATCTTTCGCAGATCAAAGTTGGCATTGATGGATCGGGAGGAGCTGTAAAGGTGATGTGGAAACCCTCAAGGTCCAACTTGAGTCTTCTCAACTTCAAGTCAACCAGTTGACTAAACAGGTAGCCGAGCTCAAGGAACGGCTAAACTCTAGAGATTGGCAACTTGTTCAGACAGTCGAGGAGAAGAGTTGAATGGACTCAATAATTAAAAAGGCTCACTTGGACCTGTAGGTGAGCTAGTCCTCTAGTCGAGTGGTAGGTCATGTAAAGGCCACCGATGAGGCATGGGAGGCTTTCACTCGACATCTTCCTATAATGCAGTGGGAAGTAGTGGAGCAGTTCATCTTGAGCTTGACCTTTCAGGATACGAGCATAATTATGTCACTGGATGATGCTTACAAGGCATTCCATAAAGCTGTGAAGCAGCTCGTGTGCCTGGGTTACACTTTTTAACCTGATGACAAGAGTAAAATAAGCCCTACGCTCAATGATAATCTACAATCTTACCCCAAATTCGAGGAGGGCGGAGTTGATCGGGTTGGGGATAAGGACCCTACGACTAATGTGCCCACTGAACCCATGACTGAAGCTCAAAAGAAGAAGACTAAGGTCAATGCAAGGCTGGAGGCGTTGGCTAATGAATTCACTTTTGCCAAGGACCTTGATGTCCAGCTGAGGGAGGAGCAAGTTGACATGGCGCAGTACGTGCTACGTTCGACTAACTTTATGAGCAATGTCACAGGGCCTTCTCAACCACCCCAAGCCGTTCCATCTCTCACATGTGCACAGTTGGAGCCTGACTTAAACTAGCTAGAGGGTGACCAGGCCGAGTCCAACCAGAGTTGACCTAAAAGTTTGTGCTTCTTTTGTTTTTTTTGTAATAAATTGTAATGAACTTTTTAATGAATGAAAGATATTTTTCCTATCGGTGTTGTTGAATGAAGTGTGTTTCATGCCTCTTGTCAAATGCAATTTTATTATCACGATAGTATAGGGAATAGTTAACAAAATAGTTAGTTATCAAGATTATTATCAAGAAAATCTGACAACGCTGTCGTCGATTTTACTTAATGTTGACTGACACATGGTTTTGCTAAAAGCATGTTTAGCAATTTATTTTTCACCACTGTGTAGTCGATTCTCATTATTGTATGATAGACTTATTAATTAACTACTTGGTCGATTATTTAGTTTAGGCTGAAAAGCCTCAGGTTTGTAGCATGTAGATTTTAGAGTCAATGGCGTGGTTAATTTTAGTTTGTCAACATGAAGCTGCATTTGCGTCCACTGAGAGATTGACTCAAAACTCAATTGGGCAGCACACAGCTACTTCACTATCGATTACGGGGTCAACTTCAATCTTAGGTGGTAGCATAAAGCCACTTATCTATCAACTATGAGGTTAACTTTGAACATGAGTGGCAGCAAGGGGTTGTTTATTCGTCGAGTACGAGATCAACTAGGAACTTTGTGGCAACATGAAGCTACTTATTCGTCGACTCTGGGTCAACTTTAAACTTAAGTGGAAGTGAAGAGCTACTTATTCATTGACTAAGTGAACGACTAGGAACTTTGTGGCAGCATGAAGCTGCTTATTCATCTGCTACGGGGTCGACTTAGGATGGTGCATTCTAAATACGGTTATGATAATGCCTGCAAATGGTAATAGTATTGCTGGAATTTTATTCATATAAGAGAATATAAGGATGCTTACAATGTAATTTCAGATGTAGAATTTTCTCAAGTTGACGGCGTTCCATGGGTGTGGGAGTTCGTCCTATCCATATTAGCAAGTTTGTAGGCGTTATGCTTTGACACTTTTACAATGGTATATAGTCTTTCCTATTTTGGGTCGAGCTTTCCAACATTCTTGGAAATTTCCACCTTCTTGAGAATAAGGTCTCCAACCTTAAAACAACATGGCTTGACTCCTTTGTTATAGTTCTTGGTCATCCTCAACCTGCAGCGCTGCATCATATTGTAAACTTCTTACCTATGCTCATCAATAGTCTTAAGTTTGAGCTTTCTCTCTGATGTGTTTCTGAGCAGGTGAAAGTGAATAACTCGAGTTGTGTGTTGAATGAGCTCAAAAGGAATGACTGCCTTAGACTCGTAGACCAAACTGTAAGGGCTATGACCTGTGGCTGTTCAAGTAATTATCCTACACGCCCATAGCACTCTAGGGAGATTGTTTGCTTAGTTCGAGCCAGTATCTTATATCCTGGCTTTTAGATGGTCAAGAATTATTCTATTTGTTATCTCTATTTGGCCATTCGATTGAGGATTGCCCACTGAAGTAAACTACTAGATGATCCCCAAGACTTCGCACTAACCTCTGGTACTCCTACTCTAGAACTGAGTGCTATTATTTGAAATAAGAACCTTAGGTAGGCCACAATGGCAGATGATGTTCTTTTATATGAAACTCTTGATGACTGCATATGTTATCTTTGGAATAACCTCAGCCTCAACCCACTTGGTAAAGTACTCAATCGTGACGATTATGAATTTTTGTTGACAAGTCGATTTCGACAGTGAGCCCAAAATATAAATCCCTCACTGGTCAAATGGCCAAGAAATTTGGACATTGACCATGGGCACAGTAGGTTAGTGCGGTAAGTTTGAATAGACTTAGCATGATGTACATTTTCAAGCAAAATCCACCGAGTCTTTCAATAATGTTAGCCAAAAGTATCAGTACCTGATTATTTTGTGAGCAAGGGATCTTTCCGCGGAATGGTTGCCACACATACCTGTGTGGATGTCCTGTAATACTTAGAGAGCTTGGTTGGGATCCAGGCACATCAGGGCGAATCCAGAGGCTGCCCTCTTATACAATTGATCATGCTCGTCGAGCACAAACTTGGCAGTTTACCCTTGAAGGCATCGAGCTTCATTCCTATCTTTGGGGACTGTGCCATGGCTTAGGCAAAGTTAGATTGAGTCCTACCAAGAAGAAACTATCTCCTCAATGCTTACTACTAGATTCTCCTCAAATGGTCCGATCGATGGCCTATCAATGACCAAAAATGTTAGTTTTCTATCTCTCGTGCCCCTGGTCGATCTTGTAAATTTTGACAAGGCATCCACTCGCTCGTTCTTAGATCGAGGTACCAATAAAAGGTAAACCTTTTGATTAACTACTGCAACTTTCTACCTTCAACTAGGTACCGGCTCATCATCGAGTCCTTAGTTTCAAAATTTTTGTCAATCTATTTAGCCTCCAGCTAGGATTCTATAATCTCAACTAGGTGTTTGACACCTTGGTTGAGAGCCATCCTCATTCCAACAAAGAGGGCCTCATATTCTGCCTCATTATTCATGACTACATAGTCCAATTTTATTACAAAATTGTATTCCTCTGCTGCTAGGGAACGGAGAGCAACTCCTACTCCCCCTCTAGATGTGGTCAATGATCCATCGACATGTAAAGTCCAGACAATAGGGGTTTCATAATTCTTTTTAGGCAAGTCAACTTGCTTGGCGATGAAGTCGGCCAAAACTTGTGCTTTGATGGTTGTTCTCAGTTGGAAGGTAATGTCGAATTCTCCCAACTGGCCTATTTGGTCAGCCTTCTGGATGTGTCAACAACACTTATTTTAGTGGCTAGTTGGTTAGCACTATAATGGCATGAGATTGGAAGTATGGGCACAGCTTTTGAGCCGTGTGACCAGTGCAAAGGTAAATTTCTCAATTTCCAAGTAATTATGCTCTGATCCTTGGAGTAACTTACTACAATAATAGACTGGTCAATGGCTACCATCTCTGGTCAAGACCAAGACTGAGCTAATTGATGCCTCGAGGATGGCCAAGTATATTTGAAGTACCTCTCTTAGTTCAAATTTTACAAGCATAGGGGGTCAGGATAGATAGTGCTTCAATTCGACCAGTACTTGATCACATTGTTTACACCACTAGAAACCCAACTTCTTAGCGTTTTTGATAATTTTGAAGAAAGGTAAACTTTTATCTACCAATCTTGTGTTAAATCTGCCTAAGGTAATAATCCTTTTGACCAGTCTTTGGACGTCTCTAACTATTTGTGGAGGAGCGATGTCAAGAACGGTCTGAATTTTCTGTGAATTAACCTCAATACCTCACTGACTAATCATGTAGCCTAGAAATTTACCCCTACGGACTCCAAAGGTACACTTGTTTGGATTTAGCTTTAAACTAAACACTCTCAAAATTGCAAAAGTATGATTGAGGTCAAGCAAGTGGTCTTGGGCCTTTTCCATCTTGACAATCATGTCGTCGACGTACACCTCCATCAACTTATCAATTTTATTTTTGAACATAAAGTTGATCAGCCTTTGGTAAGTTGTTCCAACATTTTTCAGTCCAAAAGGCATGACTAAAAAGTAATAAACCCTATTGAGAACAACAAAAGAAGTTTTATCCTTATCCTCAAGAACCATGAAAATTTGATGGTAACCTTGAAATGCATCCATCATGCTCAACAACTCACATCCTGCAGTTGAGTCAACTAATAAATCTATTCAAGAAAGAGGGTATGGATCTTTAAGCATGATTTATTTAAATTTGTAAAATTGTTACACATTGGTCATTGTCCCTCATTTTTTAGGACGAGTACAAATTACAAAGCCAAGAAGGATAATGAATTTCTACAATGTGACCTACATCTAGGAGTTTCCTGACCTCCTTCTTGATAATTTGAGTCCTCTCAGCGTTGAATGTCCTCATCTTCTATTTGATCAGCTTGTATGAGGGATTAACATTAAAGTAGTACACAATCATACTGGGGTCGATTCCCCGGAGGTTGGATGCTTTCCAAGCAAAGACATCAATGTTTTTTCTCAAAAAATTGATATAAGAAACTCTAGGTGATGGCCCATATCTGTCCTGATGCGAGTTATCTTATTGGGGTTTTCATGTTCCAGCTCGATAGTTTTAAATTCCCCGATGTGCTCTACCCAGGTGTCTTCCAACTTTTTCTTTTTATTAGCTTAGGTCTCCTTGGATTCCACTATAGAGGCGTCCCCCAAGGTCTTCAATTATGGTCGAGTCTTCTACTCATTTGACTTTACCGAGATGTTGTAACACCTCCAAGCCTCCTTGATGTTGCACAATAGTTCTCATGTGCCAGTTGGGGTCAAAAATTTGATCTTCATGTGGTAGCTCAACACAATGGCATGAAAATCATTGAAAGTTGGTCAACCAATTATAACATTATAAGCAAATGGGACATCAACCACCAGATAGTTGACCATCAAAGTCTTTCTTTGGGGTACTTCCCCAAATGACATCGACAAACTGATAGATCCCTCTAGAATAATTTCTGACCCTCCAAATCTAACTAGGGTGGTACACATAGGCTTGAACTTCAGCTGGCCTATGTTTATTCTTTTAAAGATGGAGAGGAAAATAATGTTGGTCGAGCTACCATTATTGACCAAGACCTTCCGCACTTCGAAGTTGGCAATCTCAACAGAGACTACTATAGGACAATCAACTTTGTGGTTGACATTCTTTCCCTCGAGGTGGGCTAAGTTGCTATCAGTGAATGAAATGAGCTCTACGCTCGTTGATAAATGGAATGTTGTTTCAACGGGCAAGGCTTTGGCCAACTCCAACCTCCTCTGAGTTTGCCTTTTGGCTGACTTTGAGTCCCCCCCAATAGGACCTCCTGCGATCATATCAATCACTCCTCAAATAAGTGGGCGATCTTCGTGGGTGGGTTTCTTTTCTTTATCCTATCTCCTAGGGCTAACCAACCTTTCTCTATGGGGGGTCTAATCGATTTTGCCCACTTCAACCAACGTATCCACGACTACATATTTCTTGAGATGGACCTATCCAATAAGCCTCTCAATCTCGTCCTGGAGGTTAAAGCATTCATCAATATCATGTCCCTTTTGTTTGTGGAAATGACAGTACTTCTTTGATTTTTTCATCACTTCGGTCTCCATTAGTTTCCTTAATTTTTTGAGGAGATTGTCATGTTGAATGGAATACATGACCTCTCTCCTCAGAATGTTCAATGGTGTGTAGTCATGGAAACGTTTTATTGGAGATTGACCTCTTTTTCTATGTTTTTGGCCGTCTCTCTCCTTCTTCTTTTTATCGACCTCAGAGGATCCAAACTAAAGCTTGTTTATCTCCTCCTAGGTCATGTACCTCTCCACCAGGTTGAGCAGTTCATCCATCGACCTGGGTCTTTCATGCAACAATACACTAGTGCATTTCTTATATCTGAGCCCCAGAAGCGACACATCGACAAGAACTTAACCTAAGGTTATCTATTTTGAGGACCTTTATGTTGAACCTCATGAAGAAATTACGAAGGGACTCCCCCTCGTTCTGCTTGATGGCATGAGGTGGGTGTGGGGGAGTTTTGCCTTTCTTCAGCTGGTAAATTGGTACAAAAACTTGTCACAAAACTGATCATAGGAGTATATCAATGAGGGCTCCAGCTTTACAAACCAATCAAGCACAATGTACTGAAAAGTTGTTACTAATATCTTGGCATGGATACACTCATTATGCCTGTGCAGCTGCATCATATGCTCGAACTGCATCAAGTGCTCATTGGAATCTATTAAGCCATTATATCTTGACAGTTTGATCAGGACTTTGAAATTGACAGCAATATGCTTGTTGATGATCTCTTAGATGAATAGAGAACCTCTCTTTTGACGAGACCTCTAGGGGCCCTCTAGATTGGGCACTCTCTCAATGTTTCTCTTTGAGATCTCATAAAGGAGTATGTTTAATTATTAAATTTGATAGGAAACTTTTTTTCACTCCTCTTGATCAGCTTGAGTGGCATTTCAATCGAAATAAGGCCTCATGTGCTCGAACCTATCACATTATGGGACTCAAATAGGCCGAGCCGTGAGGTCTATAGATTCTTCCAATTCCTCATGGTAGTCACGTGTAGAAAATTTGACCCTATTGTGCTGCAGGGCTAGATTAGGTCGAACATGGTGATCAACGGATTTAGCAATTTTCTCCCTTAGCTCTAATCACCCTCTCTCTCCTTGGGGGCATCTGGGACTGGCTTCACATCTGGTTGGTGGCCACCTAGACTCTTGGCAACTACGGTTATCCCTGAGGGACCTTTCTTCCGATGGAGGCATTTACATGGTGGCTTTGCCAGCTAGGGCTAGCACAGTGGTGTGCCTGTTTAATGTGGCAGAAAGTTGGGCAGAAATTTGAGCTAAGATTTGCTCGCTTATCAACTGCATCAACTAGGCAATAGTTAATGTCACACTTGCTCCTAGGGGGCACTAGGGCCTGGAGCATGTAACCTTGTTGGGGCAGATGGGGAGGTAGAGATGCAGACCTCAAGTTCTCCTCTATTTTAGATGTGGCTCTATGTGTGTTCACCATTTTTTCATTGTAATCTCAAGGTTTCCCACATATGGCGCCAAAAATGATGAGGTTGAAAGTTATTTACAATGAAAAAGAGTGGTGTTTGGGCTAATTCGACTAGAGAGCTTGAATTATCTAATAGTGATATATCTCGAGATCTGAGATTTGCAACAACAGCAAATATTAAACTAGTCGAGGTACCCCCGATGAAGGCACTCTAACGCTCAAGTTAGTTCTAGTCGAAAGAGGATATTCAAACAGAAGATTAGGAGCTTATAGTATATTTGACATTACCTAAAATGGGCTGGCAATGAGATATTTATAGCCTACTCCTGATGTGTAATATGTCAAAAGTGCCCCTATTAGGTGCAAAGGGCTTTTGTTCTTGCCAGGGGGTTAATAGTTATTTATGATCCTGATACTATTTCAGGTGGCATCATCTCCTGCTTTTCAAGGTGAACAGTACTCTGGGTAGGCGCCTCCCTACCATAGTTGGTGGTAGGGCTGGTGGCAGAGATTATACCGGCTGATACACATTATTAATGCAGAGGCATGCTGCTTGTCAAAACATTAAATGCAGCAAGAATATGAATCAGCATCAGAGTGAGCCATCCTGGTCGATAATGGTCGAATAGATAGGGCAATCAACCAAAGAGATGGTTGAAAGGGCCAAGTGGCCTAAACCTCCAGTTGAATGCGGTTGAGAATAGTTCACTTGACCAAACAGCTACGGTCGAGTGGTCTGGCCCAACTAGGTCCAGAAGTGATGTTGGGTCGTGCATGTTAAGTGGGCCTATTGGGCTATTCCATGTCACTGTGATAGGGTATGGGTTTTGTGTTTCGAGTTGTATTGTTAACTAAAAGGTAACTTTGTAGTCATCAATTGCATTGTCATGATAGAGGCTGAGTACATGACTTTAGCTAAAGGTATGAATGAAGGCATTTGGCTAAAGGAACATACTAATGATATTAGTATGAGTTCTAGTATTACTAGAGTATTTTGTGTGGTCAGAGCACCAAACATTTGTCAAAGAATCAAGCACTTCAAGATAAAAACAAAGCCCATTTATGTGAGGTATAATTTTATTTGGGATTTGTGCCTCAAAATGTTGTCTTGGTTGGCAAGGTTGGAACTAAAGATAATCCGGTAGATACATTAACAAAGATTATTCAAGAATCCAATTCGAGCATTGCTTTGATCTGATAAATATTTGCTAACTAAAATAATTGCTCTTTCAGGGAGATAAAGATAATAGATGGAGAATTTCAAGTCATGATGGAGATTTGTTGAGTGCGTCTTAAAATTCAAGTTGAAAATAATGAAAATAACAAGAGATGGCAAAAAAGACAAAGAAACAATGAGAAATGACAAAAATGGTGCAAAAACAAACATTAAGCAGCAGCAAACACACCAGGGTGCACAGTAGGGATGTCTTGACATATAGAATGCACACGTCGTGCACACAGAACCGTGGGCAGGAGTGCAGGAACACCCAGCGGGGCTGGTGGTGCATTACGCACGCATGAAACTATTGAGATATCCCCTAATCAAAATTTCCGTCAAACACAGTTGGAGGTCGGACTATTATTAAGATATAGCATCAATTGGTCTCAAAAAACTATGCTTTATTTTCATTTTTCATTTCCATCATTTTCAAAACTTGAAAAGGTAGTTAGTGAAAATAAGTTTGTATTTAAATAAATTATTGGAAAAGTAATGATTGTATTGGCTTTAATAAGTTGTAAGTAGATAGAGATATAAATAATGACGACAGATAGAAGATACGTAATTTATTGGAGAACGCAATTTGAGAATGAAAATGAAATTTGGTTGGATGAAATATGTAAAAAAAAATAATTTGTTTTAATTTTTAAATAATAAAAAATATGAAAATGGGGTTTAAAAATGAAAATAAAGGGGCCCTAATCCACAACTCTTTGGTATTTTCATGGTTTTTCTAGTGCCATATATTGGGTATGTTTCTAAGTAAATTGTTGAGGGTGTCAAAATGGCATTGGTGTTATTTATTACCAATTTGGCTTGTCAATAGCAAAGTATTATCATATTCAAATTAAGAAAAAACTAAAATTCTCATATCCAAATCCAAATTCAATAAAAATTATATAATGAGTTTGGATAGGATTTATATAAAAAAAAAATACTCATTGCATGCTCCAAAATTACAGAATACTGTAATGCTCAAATTTAATTCATTAAGATAAAAATTACATATATCAAAATTAAAGGTACACTAGCGACAAATTCTCAACATATATTAAATTAAAAATATTTCTTAATTTTTATTATATCTGCTTGAATATATTGTATAAAATAGCATTATTTGAAAAAAAATGAAAAGAATAAAGTAAAAGACAAAAATAGAAAGAAAAAAAATAATATTGGGAGGAAAAATACAATAAAAACTTTTGGCTTTTGTTTGTTCAGTATGCTGAAAATTAAATAAACAAATTAACTAAATTAAATTTAGATAATTTCTTTCGGTTATTGATACAATATATGTACACACATATCAATATAATTAATCAATACATTAAGAAACATTAGGTCCAATGAGTCGAACTCAAACCATAGACCCAAGGGGCCTTAGGTAGGGTAGGTTGAATAAAATTTAGAGTATCATTGTATTGAGTATCTATATCTATATCTATATTATTATATAGAGTATAATAGTGTGGGATTTATATTTGTGTAATTCGATCCAATTCTAAATTTTTAAAATTTTGAATTTTTAATTAAATTAAAAAAATTATTAATTATTAATTTATTATTATTTATTCCATTTAAAGATATCTAGATTTATGAAATTTTCTTTTCGATTGGAATAAAGTATTCCTTATTTACCTCTAATACAAAACATAATTGCACTTTATCTACAAATTTTTTTTTTAATATTTTTATGCTCAATATGTGAAAGATTCCTTGATATTTGAGCTCTATAAAATAATAAGTTTTTCATAAATTTTCTTTTATTGTTAAGAACTAATTTATATCTAAGCCACTATATATAGAGTATTATGAAATTTATTTTATTAATATTATTAGTTTCTAACATTTTTACCCTGTATCTCTTTTTACACATCATTATTTCATTCTTCAAATTATTTATTGTTTACTTTTGTTATCTTGTTGTTGTTTGTTTAATTTAGATATGTTTCATGATGAAAGAGATGTTTTTGGATTTTAATGCCTATAGTTTTCTTTTCAACTCTCAACAAAGTTTATCATTTAGCTTTTATGTGTTATTAAATTTGTAACTTTTATATCTTTTTGTTTATTACTTAATTTAACCTATCAATTCATTTATTTCTTATTTTTATTTTTAAACTCTCTTTTTGTTCATTTAATTTTATGATTCTATGAGATGAGATATATCAATTGTTCTTAATATTTTTTTTTAATTTTGTTACGTTTATATTAGTTTACAATTTTATCCTCAAG
>JACGDI010004412.1:1148652-1159103 GCA_014898725.1 Jacaranda copaia
TCCAATATATAAATAGAAAATTTTAAATAATAACTAATATATTATTTACACATGACATTTTTTAATTGGCTCAAAAATTAAGCCGTCTACAGTAATATGAAGATCCAATTATATTTATATAAATATTTGAGAATAAATGTAATAATTTATTTATTTTTTCATATATTCTTTTACATTCAAATTCCATCCTTTTGTTCTCTCATTAATTCATGTTTCAAAATAAAATATGAGTTTATAATTACTTTATCAATTTACTATTATTTTAACTTTGCACTATTAATATCAAACTCTTTTCTTCACTTATTTGATAACTAAGCTATGAGTCAAATAAAAAGACTTTTTATTTAACTTATTTTCCAATATTGATTTTAACTTTATAACTATTTTATAGGTTTGTTTCTATTTTTTTTCAACTTTGTATCTTTACCATCATCTTTTTGTTTTAATTTAATTGATTTTTAATTAAAAATTAAAATTAGAAAAGAATTTTTTAAAAAATATTTAGTATATATATTATCTAATTTTCTATATTTTAAATCTCAACGTGATATATACTCATTGTCTTTTAAATCTAAAGTAATTTTAAAATATTATAATATTGAGTTTTTTCCAACAACTTTTAAGCCATCAATCTTGTGTTCTATCTTTCTCATGCATTTTTATTTCTTGATGCAACTATCTATTAATTTATGGTTACGTAATATTTTCTTTTTCTTTTTGATAAAGAATATAATTATATTTGTAGGTTTTTATCTTTGAAAGTTTTGGATTTTTTTGTTTTTATTGTCTTGTAGAGTAATCTGAAATTCATTTGTAACACAATGCATATAAGATTTCATATTCTTTGATGTCTTAATATGTTCCAAACTTATAAATACTACGTTTTGATATATTAGAATAATATTTAATTTTACTCATTACTTAATTATTTTTTATAATATTTTTATTTTTACATTATTAGTTCAAATTATATTAATATAAAATATTTTAAAAAATTCGTGCATAAAATGGGGTACGTACTATTTTTAGAGTATGGTAAAATACATAAAGTCTTGTTGTCTGAATATTTTAGGGCATGAATCCGGTAGGACTTATTTCCAATTAAGTCAACCATAAAAAGAACCTGAAAGCCAATCCTCAAACCCCTTTTTGTCTCTCCTTTGAGAACTATACTGTTGTTTTGTGGAGTAGGCAGTGCAGGGATCCTAATGGCGCACTAGCAGTGATGGATGCTCCGAAGGAGTGTGCGTGGGGGTTAGTTGAGCGAATGCTATGATTCCACGCACCAAACAAACAGACCTCATCATCCAGAAACCAAAACCAATATACCACCAAATAGACATCACTATCAGCAGTAACAGCACACCAGCGGTGTGGTGCATTAACTCAAATCCAAAGCAGACACAATAGTAGAGATTAGAGAATAGGGCTACCACAAAAAAAGGAAAAGGAAAAGGGAAAAAAAAAAATTCTATCCAACTCTTTGATCCTTGTTCTTCTCAAAACAAAGGGGATAAGAATGACATATCATATATAGTTAAAAATAAAGCATCCTACCATTGATGATGCAAAGGGAATAATTTGCAAATGAAAACAATAACCGACCAATCATTTGTCTAGTCTTACAAATAAGAGATATTTCAAGCTCAATTTAGTTTTCCAGGAAAGAAATATCACACCAAGAATAGCCAGGTGCTTGTCTTCTGCCAAGATTAATGCTTCTCAAGAGGAAATGCCTAAATTGCAACAAAGAAAAATTTCAATGCTGATTCAGCATTTAATACTGCAAATTATAGATATAAGTACCACCAACATCCTTCACTACAATGTACATCACCAATAAAAATAACAAAACCACCAAGAGTCACCCAATCTTGATTTGCCCAGAAAGTAGACAACAAGAATTTACCAATCCAGATTGCCTGCCAGACAGTCAGACCTAAATGGGACACATCCTTATTCCATTCAGAAGAATAACCCAATACCTCCTCTGAAGAAACTAAAAGACCAAGCGCAACTAGACAATACACAAAAAAATTCATCTGTTGACCTTGGTCCACCAGAAAATTCAGCTTTACCTGTGAGTCCTAGCAATCAAAGGCCGTAATGAAGGTCTGATGCTTGCATTGTGATGAGTAGGCGCACTGCTATCATCTCCGGATTTTCTACTCTTCTTCCTAACATAAACTTCAGTTTTAGACCCCGTCAATGCAGCCAAAAGCTGCTTACCTCTTGAACCAGGCATGCTTTTCTTTATGAATGAGCAAGCCTGCCTTTTTTCCATATCATCCATATCTTTCTCCAGTCGCCTTTTGCAAGATATGCGGTCTACCAGCCTCACATGGTCACGAGCAATGGAGAGACCTGCATCTAAAACCCAAAACCAGCGTGAGAATCAATTGTACACTCTTCAGGTAATTCAAACATGCTCAAAAAAAAGATCACCAAATTTACCAGGAGAGTCTTCTCTGTATATCTCTGGACTTGGCGATCTTGGAGGTGTTTGAGGAGTCTCATTTTGACAATTTGCAACTGAACAAACTTCCTGACTCTGGTTAACTTTTTCAAGTAAACTTTGAGAAACTCCTTTCTGGACTTCAAGTGAAGGCATATCTGAAGAATCACCAGGAAATGGAGCTATTGAAGCAGACATGCTGTGCAAATTATCTGTTCTTCCATTGCTTTCAACTTTATTCTGCATTGATCCACTATCCTTAATATCATTGTTGTTAACTCCCATATGTTCTGATTCAATACCATGACTTGCTCCATTGGAATCACAGCTAAATTTGTTTTGCAAACTATGAGACACTGGTGTAGCTATAATATCTAACACGGACTTCGGCGATGTGTTCATTAGATTTGAATCTACACAAAACTTTTGACTTTCAATGAAACTTGAAAACCAGGGTGTGCCCTCTTTCACATAGAAGAGAATATATGCCTCCTGTGACAGCACAAAATCTTCATGGACCAGCCTAACCTACAAAGTGGCAACCCAACATCAATGTCATTCCACAGTCAGTATTTGAAGTCAAAGGATAACTTCAAAGGTTGATCAGCAGCTATGCACACAATGTTAGACTGTTACTACACCAAAAGAAAGATCGTAGAAAATGCTCAACACATTACCTTTGAATCATCAAACTTGCACCATATGTTGGGGGATAAGCGAATGAAGCAGTAGTAGTGCCCAGATGTAGATGTCAATCCAATATGCACCACTATGGCATACAGTACATAGTTAAGTTCTGCCTGCAGAATACATTTAAGGAGAGACAAGACATTTCAGAACCTGTTTGTAAGACAATATCTAAAGCAAAACCCAAATAGAGTATCTCAACATAATGTCCCAATGTTTAGATCTAAACCCACTTCATACGTCCGACCCTAACCACAGATATTGACAAACCAGACAAAGGGAAAACAGATACATCTTACAAGAACTGAAAAGCAAGCTTCTTCTAGCTATAAAGATTCAAGCTACTTATCAATTGGTACAGGTACAGTTCGTACCAGCACTATTTTTAAAAATCACATAATAAATACATTTACTATCAAGCAATTCACATTAAATTCTGTTTGCAAATTTCAAGTCTTATTGGCATTAGAGACTAATCTAATGTTTCACATGCTTAATAAGGATAAGCAGTAAGGAAAACTCACATCAGTTTTTTTGTCACTACAAGTGAAAGGGACCAGATCCAAGTCTAATGGAAATTCCACATGTTTATCAACTTTCTGGACCAAACAGCCATCATTTTTAAATCTCTTCAAATGAAATGCAGCCACCAAAGGGACCTGATCAAAGGAGAGTTGCTTCTCAATAGATACTTGCTCCTTGCAATTTTCACATGTAAACTTTGTCTCTGGATCATCAATTTTTTCAACCTTAGTGAAAGACCGAAGAGCTGTTAAAAGGTTGTCTGCATCCTCAATCTCCAAACTAAGGTCAATTGAGGGTTCATAAGTGTCTGAATAGTGACCACAGTTACAACACTTAAGCTGCAATCATAAAGCTCATATCATTATATATTGGAATATTTTAACTCATGATAAAATGCAAAAACAAAAGTCAACATGATTTTTTGCATGATGCATACAAAATACAGGGAAAGAAATTAAGGTTTAATAATTGGGCCCATACTTTGCTGACAAGCCAACCACCAAATACTTGTTTCACTAAGTTTTCACTTTGTGAAGACAAGCAATCTTTATGCTTTGAATCATGACAGGTTTCAAGCCTATCTAAAAAGCACTGAAGGAATTCATGAGCATCCTCTTGTTGAAATTTTTGGAAACTTGACGAGATATCTGGTAGTTTTACCAAGTCAAGGAATTATACAGTAACAGAAACATTCTTGCAACACATGGATAAAATACCAGAAATAACTTAACAGAAAAGGTGAGCTGCAAAATTTCTGGACTCCCCTTATGTAGTCAGAAACTCAGACCAAATGTCATATCATTCTGCTCTGGAAAGAGACAGAATATAGTCTTAACACAAAATCATTGAAGCAAAGCAACACTTGTAAATATCAAGCAGTGAGATGTTAAACATGTATTCAATTTCCATAGATGAAATTTTTAGCTCATCTAAGAGGAATTCAAGAGAGGATACAGCTCAAGTTGTTGAAAAAATTCCAAGGTGAGACGAGCGCGCCTGTTGAAGCCAGCGAAAGGTTAACCAGCTGACGCAGAGAGCACAGAGTGCAAAACCCTTCCTCGTTGCCTGCAATTGATTGTTGCCGGAAAGGGAAGAAAATGACCATCCAATATAAAGTTCACTGAAATAACCACACCAGTCGGAAATTGAAAAAAACCACATTGGCACGAATAGACTTACAATCAGACTGCACAGAATACCTATCTGAAAGAATACCATGAAGAAGTGGAACTGTGTGCATAAAGCATTGCAATACAGAATTCAGAAAGCAAGTATTGCCTAAATTCACCAGCCCGGCCCCCTGCCAAATTTTTACACGTCTTATCGTCAATAACCGAATAATATTTCTAGATCAAAGAAAAATGAAAAGAAAAGAAGAAACAGCCTAGCGGTAGGCACTGCACATATATAGAAGCAATCAGATAAAGAACCATAGGACTAGAGTCTACGTAAATCAGCGCAAGACAATGCACCATAACAAAATCGATTACTGTAAAACATCTGAAAAAACTAGGACACAAACAGATATAATCGTTCAAAACACAATACATAGCGTGTGACTACCGTAAGAGGCTTGCTATTTTGTGATAGCGACGTCGAAAGAGAAGGCTTGGCTTTAACTCCCCCATATTTCTGCACAGGGCGGATGGAAGGACTAGCGTCCGAAGGCAACGGCAACTGAGATTCCAAAGGATCTCTACAAATATCAGTGTCAGAATTTTTGGACCACGGCCTCGTCCAAAGAGAACTAAAAGGGGAAGAAAAAGCATGTGTTGGCGAAGAATCGGGGAACTCATCATGGTCTTCAGTCTCAGCCCTTTTGGCCTCATTCTCATCTTCCGGCAACAGAGGCGCTTCGCACAATTCAGAGGATGTCTCATCGTTACACGACGACGAAGAATCCGGGGAGCTCATTTTCCGAATTGAGAGAATGGGTTGGAGGAGGAGGAGGATTGAGTTGTGTGATTAGAGATTTCTACGAAAACTAGGGTTGGGAAAAGGGGGAGGTTGGAATGAATATGATGTTGGTTGGAATTTGGGGAAAAATTGGGAATGGAGGGAAAGAAAAAAGGAAAGGAAATTTGAATTGAGTTGGGGGCGTAGAGGAGGGGAAATTGTACTTGCAAATTGCGATGGGGTTTTTGTTTGGTTCTGGGTTTGGAGGGATTTGAAAAAAGAGGAGGCGGAGGAGGGAAAACGCTTTTTTGGAATTTGGATTTGTTTGTAAAATTAATTAATTATTCGAGGAGGTGTTGAAAACAGGAAACGAAAACCCAATCACCGCCACCGCCACCGCCACCGCCACCGCCAACAACAAGGACTGTAGCCTGTAGGACTGTCAATCGATTATCAAATGGGATTAGGATTGAAGTAAATCTATTGTTAAGGGGTAAGGTTTTATCATATTTAACCTCATGACAATATTCCTACTCTACCCAAACTCATTAATAAAAATAAAATAACTAATGATAATGATAGATTTTTTATCCACAAAATGCCTATGTTCCTACTCTCTTCTTCTCAATTGTAAAATTTTATTTAGTCATCATTTTCATCAAATTTGAACCCAAAAATTTATTAAAAATAATTAAACAAACATAATTATGTTTATATCCAAAAATCATTAAAGTAAAAAAATTAAATTTTTTATAATATATATATATATAATTAATAACAGCTTTTGTATTGCCATTATTCTGCCACTTACTTATCTTCTTCTTCTTTTTTTTTTAAATATATATATATATATATAGTGTTTACAATTACAATTTCAAAATTATGTAATTTTAGAATATTAAATCATTATAATTTTTATTATGTATTTATAATTTTCTGAACATAGGAGTGCGAATTAAAGTCCTATACTTTATTTATTTTTATAACTTAGATTCAACTTCTGTAAAAAAATTTACTTTTTTTTTTCCACGTTAGCTAGATAATTTTGTTTTGAAAATTTGATTTGGGTTTACGGGTTGAATAGGGTAAGAGTCTAATTATTTTAGTATATTATGGTATAGATTTGGGTAAGATAATATCATACCCATTGACAAGCCTAGATTGAAGAGTTTTATTTATTTAGGCCATGTTTGATATGAGCTAATAGGATGATAACCCTACTTCGATCTCACCTCACCTAATAGCACATTTGATATATGAGATGGAATGGATGGATCGGCCGAAACTATAGTTGATAGTGGCTGCCATTGAAGTAGTGCCAATTGGGGTGGGATTGAATATTCGCACCCCATTGTTCAGTAATGAAATGAAAATGTCTTTTTTGGTCTCCAAATCGTGGAATTATTTTACATTTTGGCCCCCGGTTTCCCCCAAATCAAATCAAATCAAATCAAATCATTCTCCCCTTCTCTGTGAGCGTATGGGCGCCAAAAAAATGGCTGAATACCCACAGGCCACAGGGAAACTCCATCGCCTGCAGCACCGCACAACCACTAGATAATGAAAGTGGCAACCAATGTCACAGCTGGCGATTTACTCCTCATCCTATAATTCAGGCTGCACTGACCATAGCCACTCCGCTGCTTGTGCCGACTGCCACAGCAATCTTTTTGACGGCTTTGGGCTTTCAGGCCTCTGGCGGGTTTGGCGTGAGCAAGGCTTGGGAGATGAACGAGGGATAGGGTGGAGCAAATAGTTGGGTCTCCAGCTTCTTGATATCTATCTATCTATCTATATATATGAAAATTTTCCTCTGCATCACCTTTCGTTTGTGGGTCACAAAGGCTGCATGCAGTACTGTGGGATTTTGAGTTGTACAAGTCTGGTGATGGACTTCGGGAAGAAATATGAGCTGAAAGATTTTTTCACGAGGGGCAGGATAGTCATCTTCGTAATAGCAATGAGTATCAAACAATGAAGTTAGATTGTGAAAGAACACAATATTTGATTGTAATTAATATAAATTAGGATTTTGCATTTGATTTTAACTTTTTTTAGAGAATATTATAAATAATGAATTTTTTATCCATTCAATAAATCAATATTATCATATTCCAAAATCAAGTAAATTGAATTATGTACTACATAATCAAATGCACATAAAGTGCATAAAAAAGCCCGTTCAAATTCGAATTTAAAAATCTTAACAACCCATTTGTTTTCATTTCCAAGCCCCGTTTTCATTTTCATTTGGAAATAAACATTTTCTTATAATTTTGTTTACAAAAAAAGTACACCGTTTATTCTCAAAACTCTTTTTAAACATATCACATCATCCTACTATCACGTCAATTACATTCAAATTTCATTTGATATAAAATACCCACTATCATTTTCAAATGAATAAAATATACATATATTTTAGAAAAATAAATCTTTCTAAAACATAAACAAAATATAAATCAACCTATTTTTCAATCCTATAATCTATTTTAATTATTACTTTTCAACATTTCATCCAAATACATCTCAATTTCTATTCCTATTTTATAATTAATTTTTCAACTTTTGAAAATGCATGAAAATTGCAAATACTTTTGAAAATAAAACCAAACGGGTTGTTAGTCGGTCGAGTTTATACATAGATTTTTATTTTTTATTTTTTCTTTTTGTTATACATGAAGAATTAGTATTTCGACTCAAATTCCGATCATTTATTTCTTTTTTCTTTCTGTGTGAATCTAGATTTTTACATCTTATTTGGTTTCATTTCTAAATACATTTTCATTAATTTTTACTATTCAAAATTAAATTATCACAACTTTTTCACTATTTTCCAACTTATTTTTAATTTCAAATATATTTTTCGATAACATATATATATATATATATATCGTATCTCTCTATTTTATTGTTATTATCTTTTTGTATTTATAATAAAAATGAAAGTGAAAATTATGAATGTCATCATAAACTGTGGCATCAATATGAGATTTAGAAAAAGTTCTCAACAGTACATGAACACGTTTATTCCATATCAGTCCTAAACTACTGGATCTTTCCTAATAGAGTTGCGAATGCATTTCATTCTCATAACTGATGATTTTGTTTCCACTAAAAATATTAGTTGGGGTTTATGCTGACGAATTAGGCCTCCAAGCTTGTGAACTGCCCAAGGATGGATGCCCTAACTCTTGATAGTTTTATGATAAACAAATTATGGTTCTTGGTGGGGGCTGCGATGTAGCTTCTGTCAGTATACAATCAGTAGCATCATCAGTCGTAGATTTTCCTCTAGAATTCAGTTGCTTAGCAGAAGGTGAGTCTGGCTTGACCGAAGAAGCCGTGTGTATCTTTTATTGGATGGTGTTTGGAATGAATTGAGAGACAGCAACAAGTAGAAGTAATAGCCATGTACGATCGTTTAGACCCCAATGTAGAATGCAACGTATCCCTCTCAATTATCAACGGGACCTCAATTAGTGATAAGGAGTGATTTAGTTCCATCAATGTGTTCTAAGTTATAACTCGAGCCCCTAATTCATCAGATGCTTTGACAACTATATTTGGACATCCATCATTAGATGACTATTTTGGGGTAGTAGTATTGTCTTTTGTCTTTTGCCTTTTGCTAGAGATGATTGATGAGGAAGAGAATGCAAGAAGCTTGGTATACTTGAAGAGGAATGAGGCGCCAAATTTGATCTTTTTTGTGGTATAGGTGTGTGGGGAGGCGTATGATTATGGGAGACCCTGGGAGGAACTCCCAAAGGAACCAAAAATTGCTGGACCGTGTAGAAGGGCACATTGAGAAACTCATCAAGAAGCATTATTCACACCAGGAAACCTAAACTCTGATTAGAAGAAGATCGAATAGATGATGATGAGCCAAGATTGTAGACAGAAAAAGGCCGTAGTAAAGGAGTTCGAAGCTAAGTCCCAAATTGAGGTTCCTTGGTGTGATTAAAATTGGATGAATACTGAGTGTTATACTCATGCGTTATATGCCTAAGAATCCCACATAAATAGCAAAAATATGGTAAATGTTCACACTAAAAAACACCACCATTTGAAGCCCAAGTGAAGCCATAATCTATGTGAGCTGAGATAAAGGTTTGTAGACGTCAAACCGACTCATATCCCTAAACGCTTTGATGCAGAAATGCCCAAAGAAACCAAATTTCCCGCAACAGACTGCCCAATTTTGTTTATGATATATTGTGCAATGTTGGTTGAAATTTTGTAAATTGGTGGACCTTGAACTTGTACATAAAAATCGCACCAATCCAAATTAAATGTTAAAGGATCGTCACTCAGAAGAAGGCAGGAGAGGATCAATAAGTGTTTGCCAAAGGACCATGGACATCCTTTGATTACCCATTCCTTGTCTTTAGAATGGCGAAACGCAAATAACAATCATCCATTACCAACCAGTTTCAAATCCATACCTTCACCTGGATTGAAAACCCTCACGATTGTTTGGTAGAACACTTCAAAATTAAATGGTTTTGTCGTGATAAGGTGGCCAACCAATGTGAGATAAAGATTAAGAGTGTTAGGCATCCAAGTGTCACCCAAAATTACCCAACATTCCTTCTCGGATTCAGTAAGGGCGAGCGAATTTTGACAAAAATCACCAATTAACTCCATTGTCAGAAAAGTAGAATTAGATCGTTGAGCAGTAGGGCGGAGCACAATGAAAGCAAGAATGTAGAAGTAATACCTGCAAAAAAGGAAACATAGAGAAATCTAAAGGGAAATAAGAAAGTTACTCAAAAAGAATAATACACAAGGACCATGGTAACCGTAAATCAAACAATACAAGGTAAGATCAAGGTTATATGAGACAATTAATGCAATGATACTGATGCTGCAATGAGCCTGATGG
>JACGDI010004412.1:1166978-1216101 GCA_014898725.1 Jacaranda copaia
AAAAAAAAAAAAAGAAAGAAAGAAATTTTCAGATCTGAATCAGATCTCAGTATAGCCCATCAAAAAACATGCCATTACTCCATAAAAAAGTGTCACCACACAGGCAAAAAAAAAAGGACAATCACCTTGTTCTCGGGCTTCGCTTTGAGCTTGCGGAAAACGGCGTTTTTGTCGGTGTAGTTGTCGGAAGACATGGCTGTTTAAGTTTATGCGATTCTCTGTATATTAACAGACTAATCTATATATATCTATAGGGCTAATCTGTATCTATTTATCGGATGTTGTTTTTTAGAGAGAGAGAGGCGCACCCTTTCTCTCTCTCACACTCGGAACAAATTGCAATTGAAGAGCAGTGAGTAATGCAACGTGAAGGCCCCAAGTGTATGCTGCTTTGTGTATAAACCTTCTGGAGGGGCGAGAATGCCCTTGTGCGGCGGGGGCATTATAGCCAATTTAAATGATGTAAAGTTGGTGCGCTTGTTATGGTTAGTTAATAAGTGCGACGCCTAATTGGTGTTGGAAATGCGATGTCCCAACCGCATGAGGGATTGTTTGGTTATACAGAAAATGAAATGGACTTTCAATTATAAGAAATTCTGTTTCTTATATAACATGAATTTCCAAAAGTAAAAGGTGGCGATCTCATCCCCTTCGTATGGATTCCAGTACTTCTAATAAACTAGGAATGAATTGATTTGGGATCGCGTTTATTAAAATTCTCATATTACAAAGTTTGTATTCACAAACACATCATACTATATTATTAAACTAGCATGTGACACGTTTTATGCATAAATTAAATTAATTATAATTAAAAATTGACTATAAAAATAATTTGATAAATTGGTTAAAATGACAAAAATTATTTAACTAAATAAAAGGGCTAGTGAGCCTAAAGGACATGTCAAGCTCATAAAGAAGAGTAAAAAAAAACCATAATGAGCTTAAGCTCGTCAAGACTAAAAATTATAAATACTAAATCCCATAGAGATCTTGGGGAGAATAAATCGTTCGCAAAAATTCTCAAAGTGGAAGAACTCTAGAGAAGAGAAGATCTCTTTGCATGTATTTCAAATAAAACAAACCGACATATTGCTGTCTTTCGACAAGGGCCTCGCTCCATTTTCAAGTAACATCATTATGGAGCCGTCTATGGGAACTCAAAGGAAGAAGAAGGAAAATTGAAGATGTAGACATGATCAAAAGCTCGTGAACCTAGCAATCAAGTGACCCTAATGTCGGAGAATATGGAGAGTTACTAAAGAGAATTACCGCCTAGCCCAACATTGGAGCTTGCTCTTAACACATAGCTAGCACTTGTGCAGGCATCTCCATTTGGAGAACCTATTTTACCAATCACTCAGGAGGTGTTGAGAATTTTGTTGCTGAATGCTACCACCCAAGCCACAACTAAAGCAGTTGCCCAGTATGTTGAAGGGAGTTGCGTTTGAGAACCACAACAATCCTCCCATAGGAGTTAGGGGGGCTTAATCCTTCCCCAAGAGATCCTAGTGAAGAGTTGACCTAAGATGTGACATCACTCTTCTTTTCTTACCTTACCAAGGAGACACTCACTTTTTGCTCTAGGTGGATTAGAAAGCACCATCTTATATAGGAATTCAGACGCATTCTTTAGTACCACAACCATCTAGAAGAGTAGGGAGCCAATACTATCCATTGGCTATCGCTCTTCCAAGGCATAGTCCATTTTCCTAGCGATCCTCACAGAAGCACTTCCCTATAGGAAGAAAATAGCCCAACTACCACAGTTCAATGGTACAACAAACCCCTAAGAGCACCTAGTAATTTCCTGACAAGGATGGAGTTGTACGATTTAAGCAAGGCTGTATATCGCAAGCTCTTTCAAACAACCCTCACTTAGTGTCCCTAACATAACTCAACCAAATGTTGTTAGGATCTACTAGGGGGTAGAAAGTGCTGATGAAAGAAGATGAGATACAAGGATCCAAAATAATTTAAAAAATTAAGCAACAAATTAACTTACACATCCTCAACCCAAGGATATAATTTCATGCCATAATAGTGGATTTAAAGGCTAGATAATGTTACCTTAAAATGAGATTAAGAGGTAACTAGCAAGATCTCCCAATGGAACTCTTTCCAAGCAAGATCAATCTCTTTTTCTCTAAGGATCTCCTAATCCATATTGATGGTGAGCAATTTTAGCAACTTTTGCTGTGAAAATCTCCTCAAGATGAAGGAATTGAGGTGGCAAAAACAACAATTAAACCTCCAAATTGCTAATAAAAGAAAACTCCAAAAATTAGGTTCAATCATGAATGATCTTCAATTACCAACTTAAAGCACACCAAGTGTTGTGCCTTTAAAAGAAATCTACACAACTTTTAATCCTCTCTCAATTAGCTAGAAATTAGAGGAGAAAGATGGAGAAAGGCGTGAGGAAGTTTTTGGAGAGAATATGGTGGGTAATTTCTCTCAACACATGAGATCACCACAATATGGAGGGAAAATGACAGTTGAAAATGAGCAAAAGTGGCCAGCCATATGAGGTGTACAAGAAGTGTTTATAGTGTGAAGTGGAATCTCTTGGAAGCTTTCATCACACATTTCTTACTTTGCCAATTTGGATGCTAATTGGGTAGTCAAGTTGGAATTTTAATTTCTCAAATTAAAATACCAAATCACTAATTATTAAGTGGACTCTTCCATTTAATTTTTTCTCTAAAATTAGATTTTCATATTAATTAAGTTAACTCCTTAATTTAATTAGATTAACTTAACTCTTTAAGTTGATTTTTACTAATTAGATTGCTACATGACACCAATTAAATTAATTTCTTAATTTAATTAGTTTAATTTAACTATTTAAATTATTTTTATTAATTTAACACTTAAACTAATCAACCCATAGTGACCAATTAATGATTAGTCAACTTGGTCTCTCTTTGTCAAATTTGATCACTTTAATTATCTAACTTAGATAATTTCTCCAATCAAGTGACAGTGTTCTATGCTTTTGTGTGTGTCCCTTTAAGTTTACCAATTAATTAGACATGGGCTTACAACTCTTTGTGATTTATTGAATATCGAATATTTCAATTAGTCTAAACTCCTTTAAACTAATTAGTCTATTAATTAATCTCTATTAATTGAAGAGTACCCATTCTTCATAGTTGATGTCTAACACAAGCTTATAGTGAAAGAGGGAGATGGATTGGAATCTAATAATAAAACCAAAAATAGGCAAAAATAGAAATGATGATCTCTTTCCCAAGGATAAAATACATGTTAAAAATTAAGATTGGAAGGCTAAAAATTACTTTTGATGAAAGGGTTCAAAGGAATCAACTAGATCACTCCATGGACTCCTTTAATGGATGATCTACAAACACCAACACCTTGATCCAATTTCTCCCTTTCCATGGCTCAAAAAATTGGCAAAACTTGCACACTTTTTCACCACTAGAACAGCAAGGTACAAGCAAAAAATTACTGAAAAATTTATCTCATTGGTTGCCCAATTGTTGCACCAAAGTTGACCTAAAAATTGGTTTACCAATGAACTCTAAGTTCCCCAAGTGTTGAACCTTTAATATTAAGTCCACAGACCTAGGATTAGCTCTCAATCAACCTCACTTTGCTAGAGAAGAGAGAAAGATGGTGGTGATAGGAGTGGTGGTTTTTGAAGGAAGAGAGAGGGAGGGAATTGTTGGTTTGTTTATTCAACACATGAATTTGTTGGAATAGTACCCCACAACCAATTCAACTTTTCACTTGTGATACAAATCTTGATTGAGTGATATTCATAATAAATGGCCATTTTCATCTTCTGTTTATTTTATTTCACTAGCATTTGGTTGAAGTTCTTAGATCACACAAGACTACGGGACTTGGTTATACATTAGGTCGTGATCATGAAACAAGCTTTACCAAATCATGATCTTAAAATATTTTAAGTTATAAAATCTTATGAGAAAGGACATCTAAGATTTGGATAGACTTTGCATTAAAAATGCATAAACTTAAGGGTTAGATGTCGCTCTGTTTCATGAGCAATTCATGTTAGACATAGGTGCATATTAGTAGGTGTTTGTTAGAGAACAAGTTCACTGAAGGTTCACTTGGAGAATCCACTAGATAGCCATAGTGGCAAGTTCTCCAGCTTACATTAGTGCTTATAATTAGTCCTTTGATCTGAGAATCTATAGTAACCTTGTATTTAGGTCTTCATGGTTTGACTTTTCCTATATCATTTTGCGGGTATTTTTGGTTGAACTTGGATTTGAGCCACTTAGACATTGAGGTTTGTGAGATATAAGATTGGATTCAATTCCTCATTGTTGTAAAGGATGAGTGCATCTCTTATGTATTCTATAATGATGATTCCAAGGAGTCCTTGCACAAGGCAGTATGATAGTTTGAAAAAGGAGTTTTCCAAAGATGAGGTCATAAAGGGGAATCGAACATTAAAAATAGAAACATACTATCGAAGCTATTATGGAGCCAAGAAATATCTTGCCCTATACCTCTTTTGGGAGATAGAAGATAGAATGCCGTATTTGCATGGCAAGAGTAGAGTTAGAATGGTTCTCCAAGAGCATATTCATTTAGACAATTAGTTGGGCTCTATGGGCTTGAGGTTGGACATCGACTATGGAGATTGGGTACTCTTTAATTGATGAAGATTAATTAAATTGAGTCATTAGTTTAAAGGATTTTAAACTAATGTGAATATTTTGATATTCTAAAGTCACAAGAGTTGTGAGCCCATGCGCAATGAATGATAGAACCTAATGGGTCACACACAAAAGCCAGTTGAAAATCCTACTTGATGAAGGGAATTTTCTAAGAGTTAGAAAATTCCACCTTGACCGATTTTTGGAGGGAAATGGTTGACAAGATTTTTGGTCATTTTGGCTTGATCAATTTAATTGTTAAATTGATCAAAATAATTTAAGGAGTTAAATTAGACCAATTAATTTAATTGGTGTCACATGACTATCTATTGGTTAAGTTAACTTAAGGAGTTAGCACCTTCTAGCTTAAAACGTTATGCTAATTGACTTAAAGAGGTAAGTCAAGGTTAATTAATTAAATTAAGGGGTTAATTTAATTAATGTGAAGAATTAATTTGGAGGGAAATTCAAACTGAAAGAGTTCATTTGGTTTGCATTTGAATTTATTTGGATGACATTTCATGAAATGAAATGAAGATTTCAAATAAAATTCAAATACAAGTGAAATTAAGAATTTCACACATGCATTTTGCTTGCTTAGGTGGCACCACATGGGAGTTATGATGCCAACTAGCACCACAACTTCCCTCCCTCTATAAATAGAGGGCATGGCCAACTACTTGTGAGCTAGCTTGCATAATTCTAGATCTAAAAGTTAGATTTCATTTTTCCCTCCAATGTTGAGGCTTCATATTTTCTTCATCTCTCCCTCTCAAGTTCAGCCTTCATCCTTCACTCTTATTTCCTTTATTTTCAAGCTGATCTAGGAGAGATTTGGATTGTCCATTGGTGTGTGGATCTTTATATAAGAGGCAAAACACTTGGATTGCTTGGCTTTTGGAGATCCATAGTTTGGGCAGAAACTTTGGAGCGTCTTTTGAAGACCTTGCCTGCTCGATCTTTGGCTGAATTTTTTTATAGGATCTTCATCAAGGTGTTGGTGACCTTGTATCCAAATTTCATTCGATTTTGAGGTGATTTGGTGGGGCAATTGTTGTTGACTTGTTGTTACGCCACTGGAAGACAGCCTTCAAGTGTTGAAGTGATCTTTCTCTTTTCCTTAGATTTTTGAGCATTCAAGGTAATCCTTCATCCAAATCTGAATTTGAAGCATGATTAGATCCTTGGTTTTGAGTGTAGCCTAGTTAATTTAGCTATTTTTGTGCTTTATTGTTAGATCCTAGTGCTACACTTAACTTCACCTCATCATTGGTGTCATCACCAATGGTGTCTGATAGACTTTGAGTAAGCACATATGTCCTCGTTTTGGAATCAAGAACAATCTTGAGGTTTCTAAGCCAATCAAAATTTTTTTAGCCCGGTTAGCTTATTACTTTTCAAAATCATGTTGACTGGAATCTTAGCCATTTGTTTTGAGAATTTGAAAATCTACAAAGACAAAAAAGAGAATATAAGCATGTGATTGAATTTTGATATTAAAAACATGTTCATGGACTTTCAAGCATGTTTTGCTCCCATTATTTTATCAAATTCCTCAACCCTATAAGGAATTCAGGAAATCTCATTTCCTATTGGGAATTAAGGCCCAAAGGACTTGTAGAAGACCCACGACTTATGAGATATCCACAAACAATCATAAGGTAAGCAATTTTGGCTAATTGCATCTCTATGCAATCCTTGATATATTTTGTCTCACTCTTTATGCATGCCCATGACTCATGTGACATCTATAGTACTAGGTGCTTAAGTTTGACCTACCAATCAATCTTTGATTTGAAACCTCACTATGTCATTCATCGACTCTTGAGACAATGCATAGGAAGCATCAAATCAAAGTTGCATCATATGCTAAGTAAGTGAGTGTAGCTTTCCTCCATAAATATGATCGATGACTCGGGAGACATCATGCAAATGTGGTAGCATCTCATGTCACATACTATTGATGGAAGGCATTGATTAATTAAAACTCCTTTTAATTTGTATCCATATTGACTTAATATTTTGAAAGCACTTAGACTTTTCTAAGTGGGGGGATTTTCTTGCTTTGAAAGATCTCATAAATTTGATCTTCTCTTATTTAGGTTTTTTGTATCCTAACCATGCATCTCACACATTAATAGGATAAAGAAAGCATAAATAAGTAAATGTGCCTAGCATGCTCTTTGGGTGGGATAATCACAAGTCTTATCCAAGTAGTGCACTTAGAACCATAGGTTTAGTACTTAACTGATTTTAAGTGGTTTGATTAAATCTAGCTATTACATAAATATATTCCATATATTTATGGATCTTCATGCCTCCTTGATTCTCTTGGCCTTCTTTGTCTCCTTGCAACAATTACAAGAGAAAAAAATCCTCTCTTCTAGTGATTCTACTCTCATAATATTTACAAGATAGAAATTAATAGGCATGCAAACCTTTGTGTAATACAACTCTTTTCAATAATTTGAAACAAATAAAACCAATTTAAAGGCTCATGATCATCTTCATATATTTATCATTCATTCAATAATTAAATGAACAATAAGTAAGAATTGGCATTCAATTCAACAAATTAAATGCTTATCTCATAAATAATTAATAAACTAGCAAAACTAAGCATAATTGCTTATGCATATCGTTTTTGCACTTAATTGAAAATTACCTAGAACAAAACTTTAAAAGCATTTAAAAATGTCAAATATAATTTTGAATCAGTTCCACAACTTTTGTGCATCAAAATTGGATAGAATAATGATGACTAGAAGGATAAAATTCAAAAGTGGAACAGACACACTTGTCTAGGTAGCCTAGTGCAAGGTTGCCGGCTGGCCGCCCACCTAGGCACTCGCACAGCGTGCCTGTTAGGGCAAGGTAGCCCTGCCATTGCTTTGCTAGCTAGGTGCCTATTGTACATTTTGTGCTCTTTCAAATTTTTGCTTTTTCCAATCAAAAGGACAACTCCCAATCATCATTCCATGCTAATTTTGACAAATTTTCAGATTCCAAACAATTTAAAAACTGGAAATGAAAATGTTCTAACATGCTTCAAAAGTTAAGTACAAGTGAGAATCAAAATCCTCCAAAAATCTCCAATTAACTCCAATCCAATGGGATAAAAAAATGACCAAAACACTTTAAGGCCAAATTAAACATGCTATATCAACATGTTACATAATCCAACACTAGACCAACATTTAACATAATCACATATGAATCAAAATCATGCTAATACATCAATAAACACTTAAATCACATATATGCATATCTCAATTCATCAACAAAGAAACTTCATACAAAATCAACCAAACACTTAAATTCATCAATTAAGTCAAGTATTTGGTGATAAGGATCAATTCATCACATGAATCAATCCACAAAAATCCAAATTAAAGCATAAATTAAGCTCTGATATCATTTGAAAGTAGGAATATGCCATAATATAAAACCATAAAAAGGCTAAATATAACTTAGCTACTCCATTCCAAGAATCTAATCATGCATTTAACTAGGATTTATATCCAAAAAATTTACCTTGAGTGCTAAATCCAAACATAGGAGAAGAAAGCCTCTAATGAACTCTTCAAAGGAGCAATTGCGCATAGCAGAAAGTCGCCAATGGTTGACCACCTTCCACAACTCCAAAATTGCTCAAAATTTACAGAGAGCACCTCAACACACCAAGAAAGACGATGTAAAAATTTTGCCCAAATCAAAACTTCCTCCAAATCTACCATGTAATAATCCACACACCCAAGGACATCTCTAATCTACCTCAAATTTGCTAGACAATGAGAGGATAAGAGGAATTAGGAAGGAGAGAGTGAAGCTTCAACACATGAAAAGTCACAATTTTTGGAGGGAAAAAGGGAATCTTGTGATTAGGCGATCTAATGGCCAGCCACCTAGGTATTTATAAAGAGGATGGTGTGATGTAAGTTGGCATCACACCTCCCATGCTTGTTGCCAACTTGCCAACTTACACGTGAATGTGAATTTCACTCGCATTTGCATTTAATTAGATTCTACATTTTATATGATGAAATTTAATGCAAATTAACTCTAAATTAATTTCAAACCAACTATTTATTTGAATTTTCTTCCAAAATTTAAATACTCATTTTAATTAAATTGATTTATCTTCTTAAGTCAATTAATTTAACTCTTTAAGTTAATTAATGTCAACTTAACTCCTTAAGTTGACTAATTAATTATCACATGGAATCAATTAAATTAACTCCTTAATTTAATTGGTCTAAATTAAATCCTTAAACTATTTTGATTAATTTAACAATTAAATTAATTAGTCAAGATGACCAAAAATTAGCCAACGATTTCTCTTCCAAAATCACACAGGAGAATTTTCTAACTCCTTAGAAATTCCTCCCATCAAGTAGAGCTTCCTTTAGGCTTTTGTGTGTGACCTATTAGGCTCATCTACTTATTAGACATGGGCTCAGAACTCATTGTGATATTTTGAATATTGAAATATTCACATTAGTTTAAATTCTTTTAAACTAATAACTTTTTTAATTAATTTTCATTAATCGAAGAGTACCTAATCTCCATTGTCGATGTCTAGCAATAAGCCCATGGAGCCTAACTAACTGGATGAAATGAATATCTCTTGATGAACCATTCTAGGTCTACACTTGCCATACAAATAAGGTCCTTCCATCTTCTAATCTCCCAAAAGAGGCTTAGGGCAAGATATTTGTTGGTTCCCCAATATCTTTATTAACTATGTTTCTAATTTTAATATTCGATTTTCTTTTATGACATAATCTTTGGAAAACTCCTTTTCTATATTGTCATACTACCTTGGCCAAGGATTTCCTAGAAACGATCATTTTAGAATATATAGGAGATGTACTCACCCTTCACAATAGTAAGGAGACGAATCTTATCGTGCATCTCACAAACCTCAATATCTAAATAGCTCATACCTAATCTCAACCTAGATGACCTACTACGTGGTTGGTGAAGAGTTAAAGTATGAGGACCTAAATACAAGGTTACCATGGATCCTTAGGTTAAAGGACTAATTATATATACTAGTGTAAGCTACAGAACTTGCCACTACTGACTAGCCACTCTAGCTATTTAGTAGATTCTCCAGTGGGGTCTTTAGTGAACTTGTTCTCTAACAAGCACCACTAACATGCACCCATATTTAACATGGATTGCTTAAGAAATGGCGTAATATCCAACTCATTAGATTTATGCATCATTAGTGCAAGTCTATCTAAATTTTAGATGCCCAATCTCATAAAATTCAATAACTTGAAATATTTAAAATCATGACTGCATAAGACCTATTTCATAATCACCAACTAGTGTGTAACCAAGTCCTGCAGTCATGTGTGGTTTAGGGGCTTCAACCAAATGCTAGTGAAGTAAAATAAGAATAAGATAAAGATGGCTATTTTATATAAATATCATTCAATCAAGAATGTATCACAAGTGAAATTGTTTACATGCCAATCTAATTGATTTTGGGGTAGTATTCCAACACAAAGAAGATGCACTCGTTCTTCACAATAATGAGGAGATGGATCCCTTCTTGGATCTCACAAATCTCCATGCTTAAGTAGCTAATGCCCAATCTCAACCCTTATATGACCCACAACGTAATTGGGGAGAAGGTAAATCATAAGGACCTAAACACAAGATTACTATAGATACTCACGTCCAAGGACTAAATATATGCACTATCATAATCTTGAGAACTTGCCACTATTGATGTGTCACTATAGCTATCTAGTGAATTTTATAGGCGGGTCTTCAGTAAACTTGTTCTCCAACAAGCATCTATTAACATGCATCTATGTCTCACATAGATTACCCATGAAGTGGGCAATATCTAGTTCCTTAGAATATGCATTGTTAGTGTAAATCTATCTAAATTTTAGATGACCTTAGATGCCTCATCTCATAAGATTCTATGACTTGAAATACTTAAAAAATCACAACCATAGAGACTTGTTTCATGATCCTCATCATACGCGTGACCAAGTCCTGTAGTCTAGTGTGATTTGAAGGCTTCAACCTAATGTAAGTGAAAAATAGAAAGCATAAGATGAAGACGTCCTAATAAGAATATCATTCAACAAAGATTGTGCACAAGAGGAGTAGTTTTACATGCTAATTTAATTGGCTATGGAGTATTATTCCAACACTTTTTGCAGAGTTAAGAACAATGTTGAGGTTTCTAAGCTAATCACGATAGTTTAGCCCTATTAGTTTATTCGTTTTCAAGATGATGCTAAGTGAATTTTTAGCCATTCTTGAGATTTCACAAATCTACATAAGTGAAGAAAAGAATATAAGCATTTGATCAAATTTTGATATTAAAAATCATGATTATAGCCTTTCAACCATGTTTTGCTCCCATTATTTTATCAAATTCATTACCATTTAAACAAATTCAGGAAATCATATTTTCTTAGTGAGAATAAAGGTCTAAAGGCATCACTTGTGGATCTACAACTTGTAAGACACCTATCAATGCTTTTAAGAGAGGTAAGTATTAGTAGTTGCATCTTCATGCAATCCTTGATGTGTATTGCCTCACCTTTTATATAGACCCATGACTCATGCGATATCTATAATACTAAGTGTTATGTTGGACCTACCAATAATTTTTTAATTGTAATTTCAACTAAGATCATTCCACAACTCATGGGACAATGTCATACTGAATTTAAATTACAGTGTATCTCATGCCAAGGTAGTGATCATAGATTTCCACTAATAATGTGTACCACAACTCGTAAGTTGACATATGATTGTGGTAGCATGTCACTTACCTATTGGTAGAAATCTTGGATTTTTAAACCTAATTTAACTTTATCCAATTTAACTTAATATTATTTGAACTTAGACTTTTCTAAGTTGAGAGGTTTGTTGCTTGGAAGATCTCATCATTTTTATCTTTGCATATTTAGGTTCTATACCCTAGACGTGTATCACCATACATCAATAGGATAAAAAAATCATAAGAAAGTAAATAAACCTAGTGTGCATATAAAATTAGGATAAGCATGAGCTTTAACTATTGGGATAGTGCCCTACAGCTAATTAGATTGGCATATAAACTATTTTACTTATGATACAATCTTTGATCGAATGATATTCAAATATAATAGTCATTTTCATCTTATGCTTAATTTAATTCACTAGCATTTGGTTGAAGCCATTAAAAATTACACATGACTATTGGACTTGATCACGCACTGGGTGGTGATCATGAAATAAGTATTATATGGTCGTGATTGTAAATATTCTAAGTTATAAAATCTTATGAGATGGGGCATTTAAGATTCGATAGACTTGTGTTTATGATGCATAAATATAAGGAGTTAGATATTGCTCCATTTCATGAGCAATCCATGTTAGATATGGGTGCATGTTAGTGAGTGCTTGTTAGAGAACAAGTTCACTAAAGACTCGCTTGGAGAATCTACTAGATTATCGGAGTGGCAAGTTCTCCAACTTACGCTAGTGTATATAATTAGTTCTTTGACGTGAGGATCTATGGTAACATTGTGTTTAGATTCTCATGCTTTGACTCTTCCTTGACCATATAGTAGGTCTTTTGGGTTGAAACTGGGTATGAGCTAATTAGACATGGAGGCTTATGAGATCTAAGATAGGATCCATCTCTTCGTCGTTGTGAAGGGCGAGTGCATTTCCTATGTTGTGATGCATGGGTCCCTCGCCACATGGCAGCCTCCCCCCGAGGTATTGTCCCGCCTGCACTCGGTTGACCATTCGCTACGGGACGTCTGGGTCAAGTGAGGGGTTTTGTCCTTTTCTTATGAAAAGGCGCCTCATGAGGGAGGGGAGGGCAAGCCGCTTATAAGCTGGTCAAGACCCTCTTCTCCATCCGATGTGGGATAGACTCCACACATATCATCAGCCCCCCAGAGGAGGACTTGACAGGCCTTTCGCTACATGGCGTCCGGACCTGCATCGGCCACCAAATGATGATGCATGGGTCCCTCGCCACATGGCGGCCTCCCCCCGAGGTATTGTCCCGCCTACGCTCGGTTGACCATTCGCTACGGGGCGTCCGAGCCAAGCGGGGGGTTTTGTCCTTTTCTTATGAAAAGGCGCCTCATGAGGGAGGGGAGGGCAAGCCGCTTATAAGCTGGTCAAGACCCTCTTCTCCATCCGATGTGGGATAGACTCCACACATATCAAAAAGGTTAAAAGAGATCTACGATAATCAAAAGTAATAAAATTTATGTTTATATTTTTAATTCACTATATTTAATTAATTATTTATTCTAAGTTTAACTAATAAGACCTCTAAATCAAAGGCCTTATAATTTTTTTTAGGTCTAAAAATTTTGAAAAAGGAAACATATATATAGCTTCTAAAATAAATACATTATTTTTTTAGGTGTAAACAAAAGAAAAGAAAAGGAATAGACCTTATATTTTTATTTTTGAGGACTAAAATATAGAAGAAAGTACATATAGGGGGGCTCCAAAATTTGAAGGCCTAAGACAATTGCCTTTTTTGGCTAAAGGTAGAGCCATCTCTGATTTTCTCTATCAATAAGATGATCATTCATTTGGCTTTAAGGTCTCAAGTTCTAAATGATTTGATTGTCAATTAAAATTGAAGTATTTTAGCATTTATGTGTTCAGCCGAAGAAGGGAAGGGCAAGAAATCCTAAGTTAGATTCTTTCATATACAACGAGATACTCATCAAATAGCTAATATTAGAATCTCCACATATAACAAGGATGCTTATCAGTTATGTTGTTCTTTTACAGATACTTTTGTTATGCCCTAAAATTTGAATCCAAAAGGTAAATACCAGTTTTATAATGATTCAAGATCTTTTTGGAATTTATGACAATCAGATGGCTTTTAGTTCTTTATTCGAATAATAACCTATGTTACTTGTCTTTGCAAATATTTCTGCTCTAAGTCATAGTTTTATCATTTCATTTATTTGTAAAAAGACAACACATGTCACCTACATTAGTCAATTTTAATGTTTCACCTCCATCAAGTAATGTCCTTTTTCATGTCATGTGTATTCTATAAGACTCATTTTATCCATTCAACCAATTTTTGCCTACAATTACTGTAGGATTTACGGTCTACTATTTTCGGGTAAGTAGTCTTTTTTCTTTTCTGTTTTTCAATCAAAATTTTTAGAAAGATTTATGAAACCTAATTTGTGCAACTGTCGGTGCTTTGAGGACTCATAGTAAGTTGTCGTCCTCCTCATTTTAATTGTTGGTGCTTTGTAGAGTTTTTTTATTTTCCTCATAACCCTAGATAAGAGCATATTTAGTATTTTATTGGCTTGATTTTTAATTTATTTTTATAATTTACATTTAGGTCTATTTGATTTTTCATTTGTTCTTTTTTCTCTCTTTTTTATTTTTTGTTAATATATGTGAAGCTATTCTCTTTGTACAAGTTTTTAGGGCTATTTTATTGAGGGCTCTATTTTGTTCAAGCTTTGAGAACTTTATTTAGTGTTTTTATATTCAACCTAGGATTTCTTAATTTAGTGTTCTTATATTTAAATAGATGAACTATTTTTAACTTTAGTTTTCCTATCTTGGTTACTAAACTAGAAAAATATTTGACAAATATAGTAAACAAACAAATATAGACTTCTTTGTTTTTATAATTAAATAGTAGAAAACATAATTCTAAATAAGCACTAATATCAAATAAAGTTTTATTATCATTAGCATAATACTAATTAGTAACTTTTTTAGTAGTAATATGTTTAAATAAAATAGATTTTTTGTCAAATGTAACCATGTTTAATGATAAGTGCAAAATAGAACTATTTACAAATATTTGGGAAAAGAAAATCAAGTGGAAAGTATGCACCAAAACATAGATTCAAACATCAAATTAATCTTAGTCCACCCAAAAAGTATAAATGTAGACTTTCTTTGTAAGCTTAAGGAACCCAATTTAAATAAATATTTTAGAATCAATCTCACATTGAGTCTAATAATAGTATTAAACTAAAAATTTTGGGATCTCATATTTGAGTTTTACTCATATTTGGTGACTTGATTAAAATTACAAAAAATATGTCTAATAATCGAAGTTGGATATGGAAACAGCTTAATGTAAATGGTTTTCTATCCGATGACTCTTATAAAGGGTTTAAAAAAATTTTAGACTTTGCTTATTCACATCCCGAGGTTGTTGATTGTAGTTGTATAAGATGTCCTTGCTTAAAGTACCACAACATGCGGTTTGATAAGCATGACACTATACATTATCAGCTCAAAAGGTATAATTTTGAGCGTGGTTATAGTACTAGGATGTACATGGGAAACCTTGGATCCAAGGTTCCATTGGTGAACATTTTGTGTCTAGAAAAAATAAAAATAATGGGATAAGGGATATGGATATTAATGCTATAGGATATAACTTTGATTGGAAATTTAACATAGATGAACACTCGATGAATAATGAACAGCCACCTAACTCAAATGCTCAAAAATTCTTTGATTTATTAAAAGATGCAGAAGAACCTTTATGACAAGGTTGCACAAAACATACTAGATTGTCAACGGTTTCTCAGTTGTTGAACATTAAATCTAATTTTAACTTACCATAGTCATGTGTCAATCTCATTATATCAATAATGAAAAGTATGAAGCTGAAAGATGAGACTTTTCCAAGTGACTTGTATAATGCAAAAAAAGATAGTTGCAAGGCTTGGTTTGGGTTATGAAAAAATTAATGTTTGTGCTAACAATTACATGTTATACTACAAAGAACTATAGACAAGATAAAATTCATGGTTTGTGATCATCCCAGATATAAGCTTAATACCCTCGGCTCTAGGAAGATTTACCTTACAAGATGTTATGTTACCTATATATAATTCCTAGGTCCAATGACTTTATATGTCAAAAAAACATCTAAGGAAATGACATGGCACTAGACAAATCAATGTGAAGATGGCAACATGGCACACCATGCACATGGTGAAGCATGGAAATATTTTGATCATACTTATCCTTCATTTTCACCAAAACCACACAATGTTTGTCTAGGATTACACACATATAGTTTCACCCCCTTCAACAATAATAGTGCTCCTTATTCTTGTTAGCCAATGATGTTAACTGTGTATTATCTTCCACCAAGCATATGTATGGATAGACTGTATATATTTTTAGTATGGTTACTCCAAGCCCTAAATCTCCCAAAAAAAATGGATGTATTTTTGCACCCTCTAATTGATGGATTGAAAAGTTATGGAATGAAGGGGTTGAAACTTATGATGCATTTAGACAACAAAATTTTATAATGACAACAACTCTATTATGGACAATCAATGATTTTTCTAGTTATGGTATGGTTTCTTATTGGAGTACTCATGAAAAGTTGTTATGTCCATATGGCATGGAGCATACAAAATCTTTTCATCTACAAAATAGATGGAAGCAATCATGGTTTAATTATCATAGATAATTTTTGCCTCTTTGTCACACATATTGAGGACAAATTGGTATGTCTATTAGAGGTAGACATGAAAAAGACCCTCCCTCTTCACGTTTGTTAAATGAAGAAATCATGAGACATGTATCTCAACTTCCCCTCCAAACATATGATACAGATGAAAATCTTAATCCTTTACCTGGATTTAGCATTACACATAACTAGGCTAGAAAAAGTATATTTTGGGAGTTGCCTTATTGGTCCATAAATCTTATTCGCCATAATTTGGATGTGATGCACATAAAAAGATATGTATTTGAAAATGTCTTCAATTCTCTTTTAGATGTGAAGGGGGAAGTCCAAGGATAATGGAAATGCATGGAGGGATTTAGAGCTTTATTATAGTTGGCCTAAACTCCATGTGTTTTATGACAATAGAGGAAACCTTTGGAAGTCCAAGAAAACTTATACATTAAGCACTAAACAAGTAAAAAAAATTTGCAAATGGGCTAAGGGCCTAAAACTTCCTAATAGCTATGCTTCACATATATCCCGATGCGTAGATGAAAAGAAGTCAAAGTTTTATGCAATGAGAAGTCATGATTGTTATGTGTTTAGGTTAAGGCTAATTCCAATTGCCTTTCGTGACTTTTTGCCCACATCGGTATGGGAAGCAATATCAGATTTGGCTATTTTTTTTAGGGACATTTGCTCAACTATTGTACATGTATATCGAACAACTTGAGAAAAATATTGTTGAGACTCTTTGTGAACTTGAAAAAATATTTCCACCAACATTCTTTGATGTAATGGAACATCATCCAATTCACTTCACCTATGAAGCTAAAGTTGGTAGGCTTGTATAGTATCAATGGATGTATCCATTTTAAAGGTATTATCCCTATACATTTTCAAAAGTCATTTAATAAACATACAAAATTATCTTACACTTAAACTCTGATGTTTAGTAATGAACTATGGGATATATATTTGCATCGTTTAAAGCAAAAGATCAAAAATCAAGCTCACGTTAAAGCTTCTATTGTGGAAGCTTACATTATTGAGGAAGTTACAACATCATGCTCATTGTACTTTGATCCCAATGAACCAACAAGGTTAAATCAAGTAGCAAGAAATGATGATGGTGGATAGGTGGATCCAACTGAGCTTCTTTCAATCTTTTGTCATCCAAGGAGACCTCTTGGGAGTTAAAAAAAGGTCGACTATTTAGAGTTGATGATGAATATATGGAAACACATAGATATGTGCTACCAAATTGTTTAAAGGTTGTTCCTTTGGCAAAGTAAGTTCTCTCTATAAAATTCAATGATTAATAAAATTCTTGAAAACCTTTAACTATATGAATATTTCTTGGGTGCTTGTAGCAAATTTGATGAAAAGATGTCTAGGCAATATCTATATATAATGGATATGGAATTATGGAGATGGAATTATGGAGATTATGAGATACAAAATTTCCACATTAGCTTCAGCATTATGTAAGTATTAATCATCCCAAGTTTAAATAATATCATTTAATATATAAAAAATAAAGTATAATTATCGAACACTTGAGCAAGTGATGGATAGTTCCCAGGTGACTGGAGATAATAGGTTCAAGTTTCACACGATCAACTATGGGCATCATAAATCAACCATGAATAGTAGTTTTGGGGGGGATAGGAGCGCCTAGAGTGACAATGAAGTTAATTATTATGGCATGTTGGAAGAGGTTTTTGGAGCTAGAACATTTTGGACAATGAAACAAAGTTGTTTTGTCCAAATGTCATTAGTATGACTTGTCTAACAAAAGAGTGCATCCACAATTTGGACTTGTTGAGATCAATCATTGGAGAAGCTTAAAACAAATGATCTTTTTATATTAACTCAACAAGCACAATAAGTGTATTAAACAAGCTTTCCATATGCAAATAGAGAAAAAGGGGATTGGCATGCAATTTGCAAAATAAGAGCACAAAGTAGAATAGATATCCCTATGTTTTAATGCAAAACCAAGCACATGAATCAAATGTTGAAGCTCCATATCAAGAAAATGATGTGGCAACCTTATTTGAAGTTCCAGTTGATATTGAAAATTCAAGTATCTTAGTTGATAATAATGTAAGTCCAATAGAAATACATTCTGATGAAATCAGGCATAATTCAATCCCATCAACAAGAAATATAACAGATAGAAAATATGAAGAAATAGAGGAACCAAAGGAGAAAATAGTGAAAAGGAAGCAAAGTTTGAAAATTTTGAGTTAGCCAATAGTAGAGGTAAGGTAAATTGGTGTCATTATTAAATGTTGTAACTTTTGATGAACGTCATGCAATATTATTTGTTTGTTTGATTGGATTATATATCATTGTCATTTTTTTACTTATTTTATTTTGTAACGTACCTTATTGCTTAATTTGTTGGCTAATGTTATTTCTTAATTATGAGGATGGCAACTAGAGATAGAGGTTCCAGTGGGAGAGGTAAAGGTAGGCAAGGTCGAGCGAGACGAAAATTTTGATGAGGTTCCTCGTATGGAACTACCTATTCCATCAATTAAGGCATAGAATAATGTCCTTCTTCTAAAATGTGAGGAGCATTTATTGACTCCAAATAATAAGGTAGAGAGGGTAATTGAGTGAATGCCAAAGTTCATTTCATGGAAAGATGAGGGGTGAAATACAAGGGGGCATGCACCTAATGATCGTGATAGCCATACCTTTATATACCAGACCATGATGGGCATGTTTTTCACCTTTGTATATTAGTGCATAATTTAATATAATGATAGATTGAAAATATACGTCTTCATAATATTTATTTTATCCATCTTCTATTAATTTTCAACTCCATCAAGGGACTATTCCTCAAAATTATGGATACTTTGAGAAAATACATAGGTCGATGGCCAACTTGCAAGCAAGTTCCTCTAGATAGGAAAGAATTTCTCTATGAAAACTTTACAGTAAATTGCTTCTCTTAAGCATTTAACGTTTGCATAATAACAATATTAAATGATGTAAATAATCTTTCTAACATCAATTTTTTTCTCTTCATTGTGCATTTGGTGTAGGAACACTTCATATGGCTACCTGAATATGAAGATGGTATTAGGCACTTGTGGGAGCATACTTGCAAGAGAAATTTCAAGAATATCATCTACAAATACAAGAAGAAAGCAATAAATGATGTTGGAGTTGATAACCCTAAAGATATTCAAAAGGTAGTATCCAAAAATATGTAGACAAGTTATTGGGAAGCAATTTGTGCTGGACATATAAGTTTACCAAACTATCAAGAAAGGTGTAAAAAAAGCAAGGTAAAATAGATTGACAAAAAAAGATGGGTCATTAAACAAGCACACCGGCAACTATATTTCTTTTGCCGAGCAAGCAAGGAGAATGGAGGTTAGTGTTTTTAATGAATTATTGTTATTTTTATTTATCTAATGTAATTTTTAATGCTAAATAGTATAATATAGGCACAAAGTGGTAGACTAGTTAGCCAAATCGAGCTTTATGAAAGAACTCACCATAAAGCACAAGGAAAAAGCAAATACATCGACAACAAATCTAAGAGGGTCCAAGTAGGTACAAGTAAAGAATATTAACCATGCATTCATATTAATTAATAATTTCCAAGTCACTAGCCAAAAATATTTTATGGAATTTTTAGTTGTAGCGTTAAACTTGTTTGTAGATTAATTAGTCATAAATTCAATACACAAGGATAAGAACCCTTGAAGCAAGCATCGAATAATATCTTTGAAGTGTTCTTATTTTTTTTCTTTTGATGTTCTTTGAGAATTATTTGGACCATCCTTCACATATCTAAGGATTAGACAAAAAATTCCTAATTCATTTTGATGGTGTGAATGGTTGCTATTTGTAATACTCATTAATCAACACTTATTTTAGTTTGTTCCATTGATAGGTACATATTTAATTTGTAGATAAAATGACCTTTTGAGTAGCTTGAAAGCAATTTAATTAATATGGAAAATTAGTTGGTAGAAAATGACAGTGCATGGGATGTTTTTGGGGAAATTGTTTCTACTAGGAACTTATCCATTATCCTCATTTGGTAATGAAAAATTAGATATTTGTCTTTGTCTTGCTATGTTAACAAATTGATTTTATTTTCTTTGATTAACTAAGCATTTACTTATGTAGATAAGTATTTTTAGTTTTAATAAAGATTAGGCTTTTTCTCATTTTCAACTAATTGTGTTTTTAATATTTGGATATTCAAATAAGATGATTATTATCAAGAAAATTTTAGTCAACATGGTAATAATGTTTCTCCTGAAAGCTCATTTGATGCTTAAAAATAGTTTGAGATCATTGCTGGTCCATTAGGGTAGAGCATATGGCTTTGGGAATACTTACCATTGTCGTAAGTTTATTGTTGCTAGGACTTCCTTGTTAGAATAGTGCCCCATAAGCCAATAAGATTGGCATGTAAACTATTTCACTTGTGATACAATTTTGATTGAATGATATTTCTTCTAAATGGTCATCTTTATCTTATGCTTATATAACTTCACTAGCATATGGTTGAAGCCCTTAGTGAAAGCAAAATAGACACTAAGATCTATAATCAAAACTTTAAAATATGAAATAACTAGTGCCTACAAGCAATACAAGGATCTAATCATGTCTTGGACTTAGACTTAGATAGCAGATTACCTTGATAAGCAAAGTAGGAATGAATCAAGTGAACTCTTTGATGGATTCTAGATTCTGTCTACTCACGGCATAGTGAAAGAACTACAACAATCTCCCTACCAAATCCAAAACTTTTGAAAACATTACTAAGGATATCTGACACATTGGAGAATTTTTAGTAAAAAATTCAGCTCAATTGACCATCTGGATCGTCCTAGAGAAATTCACAAAGTTAGACATCGCACAAAGAGCTCTCCAAAAACAAAGCAAGCCACACGTCTTGCCTCTATTATGATAGTCCACAAACTAATAAAACTTCCTTAATTTTATAATTCATAAGCTAAAATAGAACCAGAGAATTGGGGATGAAGAAGGCCAAAAATTGGTAGGAGTAGGAAAGAAAAGCTAAACCTTCAACATATGAAATGCTAGCTTGCACAAGGGGTTGATTTTGAAGGGAAAAATGAAGAATCTAATTCTTCACACCTTTTGCACACCACTTTCTCTCTCTGGCCATGTACCACACTATATCTATATATAGATGTGGAATTGTGTGATGTCGCACATTCCTTGAAGGGGGGGCAAGATGCTAAGGTGGCAAAGGAATCCAAATTTTATTTGAATTTCATTTGTATCTTAATTACATTTGGAATCTCATTTCAAATTAATTAAGATGCCATCTCAAATCTCATTTGAATATTCCCTCCAAAATGCATTCCTCCTAATTAATCAAATTAAACTCTTTAATTAAATTAATTATGCTTTGACTTAACTCTTTAAGTAAAACTAGCTTAACTCTTTAAGCATAATTGTTAACTTAACCTTTGAAGTTAACTTGATGGTCATCTTGGCACCAAATAATTAACTTCTTAATTATTGATCTAATTTAACTCCCTAAATTAGTTGATCAATTTAAAACTTAAATTAATCAAGCCAAAATTGACCTTCAAACTTGGCACCAAAATTCGGTCCATTAGGATAGAGAGATCTCTTTTCTAACTCCTCAGAAAATTCTCTCCATCAATTAGGAAGCTAATTAGATTTTTTGTGTGACCCAGTAGATTCTACCATTCATTGGAGATGGGCTCACAATGTCTTGTGACTTTTGAATATCTTATATTCATTTTAGTTTAAAATTCCTTCTAAACTAGTCAACTCAATTCAATTAATCTCATTAATTAAAGTGTATCCAATCTTCATAGTCGATGTCCAACCTCAAGCCCATGGAGCCCAACTAATTGGCTGAAATAAATATTCTGGAGAACCATCATCGCTCTACACGTGCCATGCAAATATGGTCCTTTCATCTCCTATCTCCCAAAAGACGCTAGGGTAAGATATCTACTGGCTCCTTATTAACCTCAATACTATGTCTCTATTCCCAATGTTTAATTCCTATTGCATGACCTCACATTTGAAAAACTCCTTTCGCAAATTGTCACACCACCTTGCATAAGGATTTCTTAGAATCAACCATTATAGAACACATAAGAGATGTATTCGCCCTTCACAACAATGAAGAGTTTGATTCCATCTTAAACTTCACAAACCTCTATGCCAAGTAGCTCATACCCAATCTCAACCTGAAAAAAGACCCGCTAGGTGGTTAAGGATAAGTCAAAGCATGAGGACCAAACATAAAGTTGCTATGGATCCTCAGGTTAGAGGACTAATAATATGCACGAGCGTATGTAGGAGAACTAGCCACTACCAACTTGCCACTTTACCTATCTAGTGGATCTCTAGTGGGTCTTCAGTATCTTGTTCTCTAACAAGCACCTAATAATATACACATATATCTCATATAGTTGCTTATGGAATGGAGCAATCTCTAACCCTTGGATTTATGCATTGTTAGTGTAAGTCTATTCGGATCTTAGATACCCCGTCTCATAAGATCCTATGACTTAGAATTTTTAAAATTACGATCGTGTGAGACTTATTCCATGGCCACTAAACCAAGTCCCACATCATAAGTGATCTAAGGGTTTCATCCAAATGCTAGTGAAGTGAAACAATGCATAAGATGAAAATGGCCATATAAAGAATATCATTCAATCAAAATTATACCACGAGTGAAATAGTTTACAAGGCTAATCTCATTGGCTTGCATGGCACTATTCCAATAATTAGATCACACAAAACTATAGGACTTGATCACGCATTGGGTGGTGATCATGGAATAAGCCTTACATGGTCATGATCTTAAATATCCTAAGTTATAGAATCTTATGAGACATGACATCTAAGATTTGGATAGACTTGCACTAATGATGTATAATCCAAGGGTTAGATGTTGCTTCATTCCACGAGCAAACCATATGTAATATGGGTTCATGTTAGTGGGTGCTTGTTAAAGAACAAGGCACTTGAGACCCACCTAGAGAATCTATCAGATAGTCGCAGTGGCAAGTTGATGGTGACTAGTTCTCCAACTTATGCTAGTGCATATAATTAGTACTTTAGCCTGATGATCAATTGTAACCTTATATTTAGGTCCTCATACTTTGACTCCACTTTGGCCATTTAGCGGGTGTTCTGGTGGTGATTGGACATGAGCTACTTAGACATGGAGATTTATGAGATCCAAGATGGGATTTGACTCCTCATCTTTGTGAAAAGAGAGTGCATCTTCTATGTGTTCTATGATGATTGATTCTAAAAAGTCCTTAGCCAAAGTAATGTGACAATTTGGAAAAGAGGTTTTCCAAAAATAAAGTGATAAATCAAAATCGAACATTAAAAATAGATGCATAGTATTGAGGCTATTAGAGAGCCAACAAATATCTTGTCCTAAGCCACTTTTATAGAGATAGGAGATAGAAGAGCCATATTTGCATGGTATGCATATAGCTAGAATGGTTCACTAAAAGTGTCATTCAGCCAATTGTTGGGCTCATGGGCTTGAGATTAGACATTGACCATGGATATTAGGTACTCTTCAATTAATAGAGAATAATCTGAATTGGTTAATTTAAAGGAGTTTAAACTAACGTGAATATATGATATTCTAAAGTCACAAAGGTTATGAGCCCATGTCCAATGAGTGGTAGAATCTAATGGGTCACACACAAAATCCAATTGGCAATCCTAAATATGGAGGGAAATTTTCCAAGGGTTAGAAGAATTCCAAGGTAGCCGAAAATTGATGGATCGGTTGACATAATTTTTAGTCATCTCGGCTTGATTAATTTAATTGTTAAATTGATCTAATTAATTTAAGGAGGTTAATTAAGACTAATTAAATTAATTGTTAATTTAATTTGGTGCCACATGACTATCAATTGATCAAGTTAACTTAAAGTGTTTAGTTAACAAAAACCTAGCTTTAAGATATAAGCTAATTGACTTAAAGGTTAAGTCAAAGTTTAATTAAATTAAAGTGTTTAGTTTAATTAAAATTAAGAATTGATTTTGGAGTGAGAATTCAAATGAAATGTTCATTTGGAGTGGAATTAAAATTTATTTGGTAGACATTTCATAAAATGAAATGTAGATTTCAAATGAAATTCAAATTCACACAAATTAACATGCAACTTGCAAAATGCTAGCAAGTTGGAATGCTTAGGTGGTGCCCCCAGATTGAGGAAGGTGTGATGCCACTTTGGCATCACACCATCCTCCCTCTACATATAGATATAGAGGGGAAGGCCTCCAGCTAAATATGATTCACACATTTTGTGCATCTAAAAGTTAGATCCAAAATTCCCTCCAAAATTGATTCTCTCATGTGTTAAGACTTCACTCTCTTCTTCACATTCCTCACCATTTTCAGCCTTAAAACAAGCTCTCTTTCTCCTTAGTTTTTCCAGCTGAATTAAGGAGAAAAGGATTGTCCATTGTTATGTGGACTTTGGCATTAGAGGCAAGATGAATTTTGGATTGCTTGCTTTGGTGATCCTCTATTCCAACATTGAGTTTCTAGATTTTGTTTGAGGTCATTTCGAAGGATTTTGCTGCTGAAATTTTAACTGGACATTATCTATTGAGTTGGAAAAATGTTGGTCTAGATTTGGCTTCAATCTAAGGTGATTTGCCCAATCAAAAGTTGATCAAACCTTGCTACACCAAAAATAGTCTGCTTTCAGGAAAGAAAGCACTACTTCAAGTTTTGGTTGGATTTTGCTCAAGAGGTAATAGTCTAATCTTAATCTATTGTATAGGCATGATTTAGATCCTTAGATTGGTATAATCTAAGTTCTATTTCATGTTTTAAATGTTTTCAATTGGATCCTTAGCATTACACCTCTTTCATTCCTTAGGGTCACCATTGGTGACATCTTCACCCACCTATGTGAGTCAGAAGAAACTACAAGATGCAATTGCAAAAGCAATTGATCAAGAATTGACTAAGCAAAGAGAAGAAGCAACAATTATAGAGGAGACTGAAGATGACAGAAGGGGCAAAAAAGCTAGTTGAAGAATCAAAGGCAAGAGAGGAGGATTAGATGAGGACACTAGGAGTGATGATGGAAATACTAAATGCAATTCAAAGTGCTTCTTCCTCTCATAGTGAAGCAAGTGATGATGGGAAAGACAAATAACTCTCTTTAAATTAACTTGACACATTTGGATTTCATGAACTTCTTGATGTTCTAAACTCTTTATTTCGTTTATGAATTTTAATACAACATTATTGAATTTTTGTTATTATCTTATGTTATTTGAAACGTGAATTGTATTCTAAATGATGTGGTTTTAGATTATTATTAACGAAAACAAAAACTAGGTTGGATAGATATATTAGATTCAACACTAGAAAAAATATATATATTATAATAAACCTGTAACCAATTAATGACCCATAAGCGGTCAATAATTAGAGAAAATACACACGTTTTTTTTCAAAATTTGAACCTCAAGTGGTGTTCACAAATCTATGATTGATTAGTGATCGCCAAGCAATCACTAATTGCTTAAATTTTGTGACAGAAAGTGGGGGTCACTAAATCCAATCACGAATGTAATAGTTGGTCACATGGCCAACATTTAGTGACCGCAACAAGAGGTCACAAAATAGTCACTAATCAGTGACCGCTTAGTGACTACTTATTCACTATATTTGAAAAGTTTTATATAATCAAATTAGTGACTGATTATAATTCATTAGTGATAGATATCGCGGTCACTAATTTGTAAACAATGGATTAAGTTGTACAAATTTCAATTTGTGATGAGGTTCTTTGTGACTGTGTTTGGCGGTTACTGACATTAATTTGTGATCGATATTACAGTCACTAAAGTGAATTTTTTGGTAGTATAACCTTAATTTGTATTTGATTTGTTACCTCATTATCAACAACTACGATATGTGTCAAGTGTTGGAATAGTACCTCGCAAGCCAATTGGATTAGCCTTGTAAACTATTTCCTTGTAAGAAAATCTTGATTAGATGATATTCCTTATATGGCTATCTTCATCTTACACTCTTTATTTACTTCACTTGCATTTGAATGAAGCCAATAGTCACACAAGACTACGGGACTTGGTCATGCACTGGGTGGTGATCATGGAACAAATCTTACACGGTCGTGATCTTAAATCTTCCAAGTTATAGAATCTTATAAGACAAGGCATCTAAGATCTAGATAAACTTACGCAAATGATGCATAAACTAAGGGTTGGAGATTGCTCCATTCCATGAGCAACTGTATGAGATATAGGTACACGTTAGTGGGTGCTTGTTAGAAAATAATGCACTAAAGACCTACCAGAAAATTCATTAGATAACCATAGTGGCAAGTTAGTTGTGGCTAGTTCTCTTGCTTACGCTAGTGGATATTATTAGTCTTCTTACATGATGGTCCATGGTAACATTGTGTCCAATCCTTATGCTTTGACTCTTTCTTGACCACCTAGCAGGTCTTTTAAGTTGAGATTAGGTATGAACTAATCGGCATAGAGGTTTGTGAGATCCAAGATGGAATCTAACTCCTCATCTTTATGAAGGGTGAGTGCATCTCCTATGTGTTCTATAATGATCGATTTCAAGAAATTCTTGGGCAAAGTAAAGTGACAATTTGGGAAGGTGTTTCCAAAGATGAGTTCACAAAAGGAATCGAACATTAAGAATAGGAACATAGTAATGAGGCTACTATAGAGCCGACAAATATCTTACCCGAGGCCTCTTTTGAGAGATAAGAGATGAAATGACCATATTTTTATGGTACGCGTAATGCTAGAATAGTTCTTCAAGAGCATTCATTTCGGCTAATTAGTTGGGTTTCATGGACTTGAGGTTGGACATCGACCATGGAGATTAGATACTCTTCAATTAAAGAGATTAATTGAATTGAGTTGCTTAATTTAAAGGAGTTTAAACTAAAGTGAATATTTAATATTCCAAAAGTCACAAGGAGTTGTGAGCCCATGTCCAATGAATGGTAGAACATAATAGGTCACATACAAAATCCAATGACATGGTCTATTAAAGAAATGAGAAGTTTCTGAGAGTTAGAAAATTCATGATCAATTTTTGGAAGAGGCAAAATTGTAGTCATTTTGGCTTGATCAATTTAATTATTAAATTCATCAAATTAATTTAAGAGTTAAATTAAGATTAATTAATTAAAGGTTAATTAATTGATGTCACATGAATATCAATTGGTCAAAATTAATTTAAGGGATGAGTTAATTTTGACTAGCTTAAATTGTTAAGTGCTTTGACTTAAGAGTTAAGTCAAACGATCATTAATTAAATTAAATTATTTAATTTAATTAAGTTGGAGAGATAATTTTTGGGAGAATTATTAAATGAAGAGTTCATTTAATAAGAATTAGAATTTAATTGCAAGACATTTCATTAGATGAAATTTGTGCTTCAATTAAATTCACTAATCACAAAGTTAGTGGCCACCTAAGTAAGGGACACTTGGCATCACCTCCCTTGTGGGAGATGTGTGACCACTCCTATATATAGATATTGTAGAGTGGATGGCTGACGTACATGAGGTTTACATATTTTATGGGATTTTCTCCCAATAATATTATGTAGTGGGAATCTAAGATGTTAGCCTCCCATCATTCTCTCCTTCTCTCTCCTCCTTCCACCTCAATATTCCCAGCCATCCTCCCCTCATTCTCTGCAGATTTTTCTGCCTTTCTATAGAGAATAGGCCATAGATTTAGTGTGTAGACTTTTACATTAGAGGCAATCTAGTTTGCTTTCTTTTGCTCTTGACTAAGGCAATTTCTGGCAGTCAATTTTTACTTGTTCTAGGAATACCTCTAGGATTCTAATCAGCCTGAAATTTGGACTGAAGAATCTTCAAAGGTTTGAGGAGTTCCATTAAACTTTCAGCCAAAACAGAGGAGTCTTTCTTTGGGAAAATAAGTGGTGATTCTGCTACACCGCTGAAAAGCTAATTTAACAGTTGAAGAGAGTTTTCTTGCTCTTCAAATTTTGTGCTTTCACCTAGGTATTTTCCTCTTCTAAATTTGAATTCTATGCATGTTTAGATCCTTGTGGTGTTGTGTGTGCTAGTTTATTCAATTTTTTTTTAAATATTTGGATTCTAGTGCCACACGAACCTTCCTTAAATGATTTATCTAAATTTTCCCAATAAGGATAATATTACTTCATTTTATTTTATAATCTTCCTTAGTTCTTGATTCAATCTTAAGGCATTTAGAGATTATTAATTTATTTCAAAACATTACTTGAATTTAACTTGTATTAGATCAAAGTTCCAAGTTTTTATTTAACCATAATTAGTATAATTCTAATAATTATTTTGACTATTTATAATTATTTAACTTAAGTAATTTAACTCAAAAATCTGTAGTTGTAGGCTCTATCATTTCACATTGATAATTTTGAATGATATAAACTAACTATTACCATTCAATCTAGGTTAATTGAATCTTCAATCTAATATTTAGCCAATAATCAGGGGTCAATATTGTAAGATTCTATCTTATTTAGTATTGCATACTCAAATTAATGTCCTTGAAAGTTTGAGTGGCACTATGATCCAAATATTTTCAAAAAAAACTGAATAAACTAACCCAAAAAATACCACAAGGATCTAGAAATGCATAGAATTCATATTTAGAAAGGAAACTACTTGGGTGAAAGTAAAAAATTTGAGGAATAAGAGTTAAACTCTTCCCTGCCGTCAAATGGGTACTTCACCAGTGCAGCAGGATCACCATGGCTTTTCCCTTGGATAGACTTTTCCATTTGGGCTGAAACTTTAACTAGAACTCCTCAACCCTTTAAAGATTCTACAGTCCAAATTTTAGGCTAATCAGATCTCCAGAGGTACTCCAAGTAGAGGCAAAAAACAATTGCCAAAAACAGCTCCACTCAAAAGCAAAAGCAACCAAAATAGATTGCCTTGAATGCAAACGTCCACACACCAAATCAATGGCCTATTCTCTACAAAAAGGTTGGAATATCTGTAGAGAATAAGAGGAGAAAATCTAAGAATATTATGGTGGAAAAAGGAGGGAAAAGGAGAGAGTGATGGGAGACTAACAACTTAGATTCCCACTACACAATATTATTAGGAAAATATCACATAAACATTGCTCACCTCATGCATTCAATGGTCGGCCACTCACTATATCTATATATAGGAGTGGTCACACACCTCCTTCAAGGAGGTGATGCTAAGTGTTCCTTCTTTAGGTGGCCATTAATTTTGTGATTAGTCAATTTAATTGAAGCACCAATTTCATCTAATGAAATATCTTACAATTAAACTCTAATTCCTATTAAATAAACTATTCATTTAATAATTTTACCAAAAATCATCTCTCCAACTTAATTAAATAAAATACTTTAATTTAATTAATAATTGTTTTACTTAACTATTAGGTCAAAATGCTTAACATTTTAAGCTAGTAAAAAGTAACTCAATCCTTAAATTAATTTTAACCAATTGATAGTTATGTGGTATCAATTAGTTAACCTTTAATTAATTGATCTTAATTTAACTCTTAAATTAATTTGATCAATCTAACAATTAAATTGATCAAGCCAAAATAACTATAATTTTGCCTCCTCCAAAAAACGGTCATGAGTTTCTAACTGTTAGAAAATTCTCCTCCCTTCAATAGACCATGTCATTAGCTTTTATGTGTAACCCATTAGGTTCTACCATTCATTAGACATGGGCTCACAACTCCTTGTGACTTTGGGAATATCAAATATTCACTTTAGTTTAAACTCTTTTAAACTAAGCGACTCAATTCAATTAATCTCACTAATTGAAAAGTACCCAATCTCCACGGTCAATGTCTAACCTCAAGCCCATGGAGCCCAACTAAATGACCAAAATGAATGCTCTTGAAGAACCATTCCAGCATTATGCGTACCATGCAAATATGGTCCTTTTGTCTCCTATCTCCTAAAAGAGGCCTTGGACAAGATATTCGTCAACTCTCTAATAGCATCGATACTATATTTCTATTCTTAATGTTTGATTCTCTTTGTGATCTCATCTTTGAAAATGCCTTCCCAAATTGTCACATCACCTTGCGCAAGAATTTCTTAGAATCGATCATTATAAAAAACATAGGAGATGCACTCGCTCTCTACAAAGACAGGAAGTCAGATTCCTTCTTAGATCTCATAAACCTCCATGTCCAACAGCTCATGCCCAATCCCTACCTGAGTGACCCACTAAGTGACCAGAGAAGAGTTAAAGCATAAGGACCAAACCCAAGGCTACCTTGGATCCTCACGTCAAAGAACTAATAATATGCATTGGCGTAAGTAGGAGAACTTGCCACTACCAACATGCCACTTTGGCTATCTAGTGGATTCTCCAAGTGGGTCTTCAGTGCTTTGTTCTTTAACAAATACCTACCAACATGCATCCATATCTCATATGGGATTGCTCATGAAATGAAGCAACATCCAACCCTTGGATTTACACATCGTCAATGCAAGTTTATCTGAATCTTAGAGCCCTATCTCTTAAGATCCTATAACTTATAAGATTTAAGATCACGATCATGTAGGACTTATTCCATGATCACCACCCAGTGCATGACCAAGTCCCATAGTCTTGTATGATCTAGGGGCTTCATCCAAATGCAAGTGAAGTAAATAAAAAGCATAAGATGAAGATGGTCATATAATAAATATCATCCAATCAAGATAATCTTATAAAAAAATAGTTTACAAGGCCAATCCAATTGGCTTATAAGGCACTATTCCAACAGTCCTAGCATTTAATATATACTATAAAATAAAGAGTAGCCTAAGATTCAATTATAAAACCAAAATTAGGCTAAATAAAACTTGTCAAATCTTTATCCAAGGACCTAATCATGAATTTAATGAGGATATAATGGCAAAAAGTTACCTTGAATGCTTAATCTAAGGGTACATCAAGGATAACACCAATGAATAGCTCAAAGTACCAATCCACGCACAGTAGCATCAAGCCAACAATTGACAAACCAAATCAACTCCAAATTGATTGAAAATTATTAGAGAGCACCTCAACACACTTGAGAACTTCTAGTAAAAATTTCAGCAAAATCCAAGCACGGCAAAGCCTCCAAATCTATCTCCAAAATTTCTAGACAATAGAGGATCTTCAAGAGCACAAGCTCCCTAAATGTGATATCTTTAATGTTATGATCCACACACCCAAGGAGAGACCACAATTATACCTCTAATCAGCTAGAAAACCAAATGGAGAAGGAGAGGGAGGGCTAAAATATGGAGAAAATTTTGAGGATGGTGTGAAATACTTTTTGGAGGGAAAAATGGAATATAGCATCACACGCTCTCAATGGCCGGCCACCTCTCTTTATCTATGGAGTGGACGGTGTGTTGCAGGTTGGCATCACACCCTCCATGAGGTGGTTTGCCAACTTGGCTATCCACTTGCACGTGAAATGTGAATTTCACTTGCATTTGAATTTAATTTGAATCTACATTTTATCTCATGAAATGTCTTTCAAATTAATTTTAAATTAACTTCAAATGAACTCCTTCATTTGAAATTTCCTCCAAAACTAATTCCTCATATTAATTAAAATAACTCTTTAATTTAATTAATTGGTTTGACTTATCTCCTTAAGTCAATTAACATAAGTCATTAAGTTAAATGATGTCAACTTAACCTTTTAAGTTAACATGACTAATTAATTGTCATAAGGCACAAATTAAATTAACTTCTTAATTTAATTGGTCTAGCTTAACTCCTTTAATTATTTTGACTAATTTAAAAATTAAATTAATCAAACCAAAATGATCAAAAAATTAGTCATTCGTTATCTCCACTTAAAATAGCAATGGTGAACTTTCTAACTCCTTAAAAAATTTCTCCCATCAAATAGAATTTTCTTTATGCTTTTGTGTATGATTCATTAGATTCTCCCATTCATTGAACATTAGTTCACAACTTTTTTGATATGTTGAATATTGAAATATTCATATTAGTTAAACTCCTTTAAACTAATAACCCTTTAAACTAATAACTCTTTCAATTAATCTCTATTAATTAAAGAGCACTCAATCTCCGTGGTCGATATCCAGCCTCAAGGCCGTGGAACCCAACCAATTGGTCAAAATGAATATGCTTTTACTGAACTATTCTAGCTATATGCTTGCTATGAAAATACGATCCTTCCATCTCTTATCTCCAAAATAGGTCGAGGGCAAGATATTTCGAGCTTCCAATAGACTCAATAACTATATTTATATTCAGAACATTCAATTCCTCTTTATGACCTCATCTTCGGAAAACCTTTTTTCAAATTGTCATACTCCCTTGCCCAAAGATTTCTTAGAATCAATCATTATAAAATACATAGGAGATGCACTTGCCCTTCACAATGACAAAGAGATGGATTCCATCTTGGATCTCACAAACCTCCATGTCTAAGTAACTCATACCCATTCTCAACCCGAATGACCTACTATGTAGTCAAAGAAGAGTTAAAGTATGAGGATCTAAACACAAGATTACCATAGATACTCAGGTCTAAAGACTAATTATATGCATTAGCATAAGTTAGGGAACTTGACACTACCAACTTGCCACTCGGGCTATCTAGTCGATTCGCCGAGCAAGTCTTCAGTGAACTTGTTCTCTAACAAGCACCCACTCACATACACCCATGTCTAACATGAATTGCTCATGAAACAACGCACTATCCAAGTCCTTGGATTTATACATCATTAGGTCTATTCAAATCTTAGATGCCCCATCTCTTAAAATTCTATGACTTGGAATATTTAAAATCATGATCATGTAAAACTTATTTCATAATCACCACGCAGTGTGCAACCAAATCCCATAGTCATGTGTGATTTAGGGGTCTCAACCAAATGCTAGTGAAGTAAAATAAGCATAAGATGAATATGGCCATTTTTTATTAATATCATTCAATTAAGATTGTATCACAAGTGAAATAGTTTGCATGCCAATCTAATTGGCTATGAGGCACTATTCCAACATATTATCATTTATCTCTAATTTTTTATGATCCCAAATTTCTTAATTACTTATAGTACTCATATTGACAATTTTAAGATTGGTTAAGTTTGAAACCTATAACTAATTCATTTTAACTTATGCTTTATTCTTAAACTTTATTTTATAGCATATCACATTATCATGACCTAAGATCATTGATTAACTAATATCTCTTAATTTACTAGGTCCGGACTTTATCCATTTTCTCAAATAGAGACTTATCAGTTTATTTTAATAGAAATAACCCAATATAAGTAAGTATTTTGTTTTACTATAAGTTGTCTGGTTCAATTCAAGGAATTCTATTATATAATCATTGTGGACTAACTATCTCAAATTAACATGTCTGAATTGGATAATTAAATTATTATTATTATTATTATTATAAGATTTTGTGCTGTTAATTTGGTCTTTAATTTATTATTTGGACTTCCTTGTATGTTTAAGTTCTAGAGCTAGGCATCCAACACTTATAGTATTACAGGACTAAATTTAATTCGAGCTTAGTGATTCTCACTTTTGACCATCTAAATTTCATAATATCATAACATCATTCTGTAAACTTAGATTGACTTAAAATCTTGAGTTAGTTTAGTTCTAAATTGTCAAAGTCTGTTCATAAGTAATTCTTCCCATCAAATTTTATTCATAATCTTGTTTTAAAAAAAAATTACTATCTGGAGGTGGGGGGTTAAGAGGTTGATTCCGACCTATATGTTAATAATAAAATGATTTACAAGATTTATAAATCAATGACCAATCAATTCCAACGAGAGGAACTACCACTTCCTTTACATCCACGTAAAGAGCAAAAAGAAAATCAACACATCCTATCTGGACGCAAACAAGTCCACCCACCAATCATGAGTGTTGGCTGTACAAATTAAAGCCAATAAAATGCTGTCCAAGTCCGAACAGCCGAAAGCAAGATATCTCCCATCGAACAATATTTAGCATGAGAAAAACAGACATTGAGCAAATGGGATGAGATATGTAATGCACTAAATAATGCAGGCTAAGCTCCAATGACGATGGTGTGTATCTTAAATGAAGTTCCAGGGATAAGGGAACGTGGGCATCCATTTCAACACAAATGTCAGGTAAGTTCCTTTCGAAACACATTTCCAGGACTTTCATCATTGCACATATTTCAGCACAAATGTAATTATCTTTGACGCCAAGTAGTTCCATAAAGTTAAACAGAACTATATTGTTTTTGTCACTTAAAATTCCAGCACCACATGCTGTACCTGGATTACCAAGAACTGAACCGTCTGCATTGAGCTTTAGACCAGAGAGCCTGGGCTGGGGAGGCCTGGTGATCTATGTATCTAATGATCCTGCAAACTAGTGGTGGCTTGGGCATAGGATGAATATCAAACCTGGTAGCCACTGATTTGTCTCCAATCCAGTACTTTTCTTTGAGGATTTGCACCTTGGAAGCAATAAATGCAAATTGATTAATCCTCCATATTGCTTTTTGAGCTGTCCCTTGTGTGTAACATAATTTTTGGAACACCATGTGAGCAAACAGATCAGGATATCTAAGTGTTATCATCCGAATATGGATGGAGCTTACATTCTGGTGGTGTCTTGCTTTTCCAAGCTTGAAACATAAGTGAAATATTTACAGTGGCAAGAAAAGTAAAATTAAAAATATTAGCAAAATGAATCCATATCTCAACAGCAAAGAGGTAAGAAATGAATAAATGATCAATAACCTCTATGGCTGGGCATTGTTGGCACTTTGAGACCATGCAAATTCCTTTGTCTTGCAGCCGTTGATCTGTGGGAATGAGATTATGCAACAGCCTCAACATAAAAACTGAAATTGTGGGATTAATGATCTCATTCCAACATATAAAAAAGTTAGCTTATGAGAAGGCCTCACTCGTCTTATGTTCCACCACGTGCACTTAGTGCTAAATTTCTTGTTGATGGACATCTTCCAATAAGGAGTGCCACAAGGAGCTTGTAGGATAGGGGCTCAACAGAGTTGAGAAATTAAACCTAGTGGAAGCACATCTTGTAGCTTCCTTTTGCACAACATTTACCTTTTTCCCAAAATTGGTTGACTGGGGTATATCAGGTGTTTTTAGATTGTAAAAGAGTGTTAACGGATCCATCACCAAGCTAATTATCATGCCAAAAGGACTATAGCCCATCACCAGTAGCTAAAATGATTTGCTTCTCAGCCTTAGTTCTTATTAAGCATAATTTCTTTCAAATACAAGAATGAGGAAGAGAGGGTTTGATCGTTGGAGAACAACAGCCTGCACAATATTTTTATTTAAGTGATCAGCCCAAAGGGATTCTTGAGTGCAAAACCCCCCATCAAAGTTTGTATGAAACTATAGTAGCACTATCCACAAAACTCCTTACATTGATCCCACCTTCTTGATAAAGAAAGCACATGTTTTTCCAAGATCTGTAATGAATCTTATTTTTTTTTTAAGTAGAGCCCCATAAATATTTGTTGAATATCCTCTCAGCCTTGTAAAGGACATCTTTGGGAGCGCACATAACTTGCAAGGCATAAGGAAAGCGTGCACTAGAACAAGATAAGGCAACCACCAGTGATGAGTCTAGAATGCTTCTAACCCATCAACTTCTTCCTTATTTTAGCAATAGTGAAGTCATACATGAGAGCTGTATTATTTGCATTCATATAAAGGAGCTTCAATGCAAGTAAATGGGAGTCTACCAAGAGAATACCTCATGATCTAAATCACTACATCCACCTTTGCTTGATCAGGTTTTGTACATCAAAAAAGAACTTTTTGAGGCACTAATAGCCCTCTTTATACTGAGAAAGAGAACAACTTAAGAACTTTGAGGTTATCCACTCTAGCATTTGAGAAGATGATAATGTCATTTGCATAAGCTAAGTGAGACAATCTGATGCTTTAAGGAATTTAAAAATATAATATTGTATGTTGTTCATAAAGTTTATTTAGTCCCCTCAAAAACAAATTTGCAAATATAATGAAAATGCTTGGAGATAAAGGGTCTCCTTACCTCGGCCCTTTCTCAGACTTGAAGAATCGAACAATTCTGCCATTTATGAGAATTGAAGAGCAACAATTGCTAATAAGATTCTTTATAAGAGTGGCCCAATGATAAGGGAAGCCAAACCTGTTGAGCATAACCTAATTCACTCTATCATAAGCCTTTTCCATGTATAACTTTAAAATAATATTTTCTTTACATCTCTAAAGCTCATGGACCATCTCTTGAGTAAGTAAAATGTTGTCACAGATCAACTTTCCTTGCACAAAGCCACTTCTAGAATGAGCGATAATAATGGGCAAGGTCTTGGTAATTTTGAGACATACAATCTTGGTAAGGATTTTATTAATTTGTGGTGTTGCACAAACTCATTGGCCTTATAAAGTCCTTCCAAGAACTCTTTAGCCATCTTAAAGTGAGCCCTTTAATCTCAATTGACTTTAATTTAACCCTCTAATTTTTAATTTAGTCCCTAAAGAGTTTTAAGTACAATTATTAACTCTTAGTAGCTATTTTACTATGAATTAGATCCTTAATTAAATTATTTTAAATTTCTTAATTAACTCTTAATGACGACATTCAAACCCTAATTAACTTAATTATCACTTAATTAAGATCTAATTTTCTTCCAAATACTATTATTTGAAGTTTAATCTATTTGATTTCTAGTATCTTTTAATTTAGTATTGAAAAAATCAAAGCATTACAATCTTCCTATTAGAAGAATCTAGTGAATTCAAATATGAAGTTGGAAGAACCTAGTAATATATAGTAGCTTAATCTTCCTATTCTCATGTCACCTTTCCAATGTGAATCTTGTGATCCCTTCACCTATGCTTTGTCTTTTAGTTTATTAATAAGATAAGCTAACCTACATTTCATTACTTCATGATTTTCATGGCCTCCATGCTAATATAATAGATACTGAAGTAGGTACTTCACCACAAGGGTCTAGGGTATTTAGGATTAGTTTCTTGAGTATAATTTTTTGGTAAGTAATCCATCTACACTTAAGGAGATAAATTCATCCCATCATCAATATATAGAAGATAGCTCATAAGAATGCCTCACTTGTCTAATGTTCCACCATGTGCATTTAATACTAAATTTCCCATTGATGGACATAATCTAATAAAGAGTGTCACAAGGAGCTTATTAGATAGGGGTATAACATATTTGAAAGATTAAACCTAGCAAAAATACATCTAGTAGCTTCCTTTTGCACACTATTTACCTTTTTCCCAAAACTAATTAATTTGGGTATAAAAGGTGTTTTCAGATCCTCACATTAATCTACCTTCTTGATAAGGAAGCACATGTTTTGCTAAGATCTCCAATGAATCTTCGTTTTTGTTTAAGTAGACCCTAGTAAATATTTTTGAAACATTCCCTCAACCTTGCATAGCATATCTTTGGGAAGGCATATACCTTGCAAGGTGTGAGTAAAGTCTGCTCTTGATCAAGGTAAGGCGACCTTCAATAGTAAGTCTATAGTGCTTCCAACCTATCTACTTCTTCCTTATTTTAGCAATGATAAAGTCATACACAAGAGCTATATTTTTTCCCTTATAGAGAGGAGCTTCAAAGAAAGTAAATAGGAGTTTGCCAAAAGAATACCCTATGATCTAAATCACTTCATCCACCATTGCTTGATTAGCTTCTGTGTATCACAAAAGAACATTTTTGATGCACTAATATCCCTCTTCATACTGAGAAAGGAAACAACTTAAGAACTTTGAGATTATCCACTCTAGCATTTGAAAAGATGATCATGTCGTCTACATAATCCAAGTGAGACAATCTGATGCTTTAAATATTTTAAAAATATAATAATGTATGTTGTTCATAAAGTTTATTTAGTCCCCTTGAAAAAATTACTGCAAATATAATGAAAAGATGTTGGAATAGTGCCTCGCTACCAATTAGATAGCGTGCAAAACTACTCCATACGAAACAGTATTGATTGAAAGATATTCAATAAAATGGCCATCTTTATCTTATGCATTTATGATATTCTTCAAATCATATAAGACTACGGGACTTTGTCACTCATACAATGGTGATCATGAAACAAGTCTCTACGGTCATGATTTCAAATATTTTAAGTCATAGAATCTTAAAAGATAAAGCATCTAAGATTCAAACAAACTTGCACTAATGATGTATACTCTAATGAGTTGGGCATTTCTCCATTTCATAAGCAATCCATGTAAGACATGGATGCACGTTAGTAGGTGCTTGTTAGAAAATAAGTTTGCTGAAGACTCGCCGAGAGAATCCACAAGGTAGCCAAAGTGTCATGTTGATAGTGGAGAATTCTCAAGCTTACGATAGTGTAAATAATTAGTCATTTGACTCGAGGTTCCACAATAACCTTGTACTTAGGTTTTTATGCTTTGATTGTCCCGGCCATGTAGTGGTCCACCTGGGGCTTAGGTTGGCACATGTTACCTAAATATGAAGGTTGATGAGCTCCAATATAGGATGCATTTTGCTTGTTTATGAAGAATAAGTTGATCTTCTATATATTATTGATTCCAGAAAATCCTTATGCAAGGTAGTATAATAATTTGGAAAAAGAGTTTTAAAAGATAAGATCATAAATGTAAATCAAACATAAAAATAAATGCATAGTTATCAAGGCTATTAAAGAACTACCAAATATCTTGCCCTAGACCTCTTTCAAAAGATAAGAATTAGAAAGGCCGTATTTACATAGTAATCATAAGTAGAATAGGTTTACGCAAGATTAATTCATCCAATTGGTTGGGCTCCATAAAGTTATGCCAGACATCGACTGTGGAGATTAAGTACTCTTTAATTAATATAGATTAATTGAAAGCATGATTAGTTTAAAAGAGTTTAGACTAATCAGAATATTTGATATTCACTAAATCACAAAACATTGTGTGCCCATGTCTAACTAATTAGTGAACCTAAAGAGTCATACACAAAAGCTTATATCACTTTAATTGGAATTGTAAAAATTATCCAAGGAATTACATAATTGATCAAGTTTGGAAGAGACCAAATTGACTAATTAAGAGTTGATCATAATGGCTTGACCAATTTAAAGTGTTAAATTAATTAAATAATTTAATAAGTTAAATTAGATCAATTAAATTAGAGAGTTAACATAATTGAAGCCATGTGACAATTTAATTAGTCTAGTCAACTTAAAAGGTTAAGTTGATTTATAAATTAAGGATCTAATTTACTTAATTGGAGAATCTAATTTTGGAGGAAAATTTTAAATAGAAGAATTCATTTTAATATTCATGTGGCATTTTAATTTTGAAAATTAAAAACTAACTAAGCATGCAAGTTAGCATACTAGTTGACAAGGTGTGGGGATAGTGTGATGAATGCTTTTAAGAGCATCCAAGTCACACTATAAACACCTCATTCCCACACACCATGGTCAGCTACTCCACCATTTTTCCCTCCCAAATTTTATCTCATGTGTCGAGAAAAACTACCATCCCCAACCTCTCTTTCTCTTCCAACTCCCTCACACCATCTCCATTTTCTTCCTCTTTCTTCCAGATTCTAATTCTAGTAAATGGAAAGTATTTGGAGTGTGATAAATGTATGGATACTTTTCGAGGCACTAGAATTGGAGTGCTTGTTGTTGGTGAACCAAACTAGCACTTGAAAAAGAGTTTTCAAAGATTGAAAAGGCATTTTCAGGAGCTTGGTGCCAACAGCCTTAGTATTTCTTGAGGATGTTTATGGACTTAAAGCTTTGGGAATGGGAAAAAGAAGATCAATAAATTGGTGTTGAAGATCTTCACTAGTAAGATCTGAATTGAAGGATCTTCAAGTTGATTTTGTGTAACCAACAAAGGTACTTCTTCTTCACCTTAAATCCTTAATTAAGTCATAATCCAGATGCTTGTATGAGGTGATGTGAGTTATATTTTATGTCTTAATTTCTTGCTATTTTGGATCCTTGCTTCACTTCTATCTTCAAGTGGTATCGAAGCCAATTTTACACCTAATTTAGGGTTTGTTGAATTGATTCATATGATGGATTGATTATAGGACTCCAATTTCTTGGCTCAATTAATGGATTTAAGATTTTAGAGTTGATGCATATGGCTTTCTAGGTGTTGAATTGAAATATGTCAATACATGCTAAATAGTGATTTAGTTATACTGGCATGAGTTTTAATTCAATTGCTAGATGTTGATTTGGCCTGAGATGATGTTAAATTGTCATTAGCATGTTGTTAATTGCTTAAAATAGATTTGATAATTTTTGGATTCAATTCGATTGGAGTTTCTTGAAGGTGCTTGAAGAATAGTGTTCTTCATTAGATTTGATTTTTGAAACATTTTTAGCACTTTGATTTCCAAATTTAAAGGTGTTTAAAATCTGGAAATTTGTTAAAGTATGTGCAAAATAATGTTATGGAAGTGTCCATGTGGTTTGGGCCAACAAAAGGCACAAAATGGTGCAAAATAGGTGCCTTGGCAGTGATGAGGCAAGGCTACCTCCTGCTTGGCAGCAGCCTAGTGTTGCAATGGGCACACTGTGTGCATGCCTACGTGGCCAACAAGGTAGCGGCCTGCCCAAGGGCCACCTAGGCATGTTTTTATGCAATTTTGGTGCTTGTGGCTTGCTAAACTTCATTATTTCATCCTCATTTTGATGCACAAATATTGTATAAGTATTCAAAGCAATGTTAAACATGTTTTTCATGCTTTTAAAATCAAGTTTAAGAAGCTCTTCAAGTTTTGTCCAAAATTACGATGCATAAATGTTGTGGTAAATTTTGCCTCTAATTAATTATTTATGTGATAAGCCCCTAATTATTGGATTGAATGTCAATTCAAGTTATTGTTCATTTAATTGTTGTATGTTAGAGTAGTACCCCACAAGCTAATTAGATTGGAGTGTATAACTACTCCATGAAACAATCTTGATTGAACGATATTCAATAAGATGGCCATCTTCATCTTATATGTTTATGATTTCTCCACCTATATTTGGTTAAAGCTCTTAAAACATACAAGACTATAGGACTTGGTCATGCATATAATGGTGATCATGAAACAAGTCTCTATGGTCATGATTTTAAATATTCCAAGTCATAAAATCTTATGAGATGCGCCATCTAAGATTTGGATAAACTTTCACTTGCAATGCATACTCCAAGGAATTAGATATTGTCCCATTTCATTGGCAATCTATGTTAGACATAGATGCATGTTAATGGGTACTTGTTGAAGAACAAGTTCACTGAAAATTTGCTTATAGAAACTACAAGGTAGCCAAAGTGGCACATCGGTAATGAAAAGTTTTCTAGCTTACAATAGTGCATATAATTAATCCTTTGATTTGAGGTTCCATGGTAACCTTGTATTTAGGTTCTTATGCTTTAATTTTGCTCATACCACATAGTGGGTCACCTAAGGCTTAGGTTGGGTACAAGCTATTTAAGTATGGAGGTTGGTGAGTTTCAATATGGGATCCATTTCACACATTTGTGAAGAACGAGTTGATCTCCTTGTCAAAATAATGCCCCACAACCAATTGGATTAGCATGTAAAAACTGATCCACTTGTGAGACAATGTTGATTGAATGATATTTTATAGAATGGTCATTGTCATCTTATGTGTTTTATACTTCACTTGCATTTAGTTAAAGCCTTTAAATCAAACAAGTCTATGGGACTTGATCACACATATGATAATGATCATGGAACAAGTCTCTATGGTCATGATTTTAAATATTCCAAGTCATAGAATCTTATGAGAAAGGGCATCTAAGATTCAGATAAACTTGCACTAACGATGCATGATCCAGGGATTAGATATTGACCCATTTCATGGTCAATCCATGTTAAACATGGATGCATGTTAGTTGGTACTTATTAGAGAACAAGTTCACTAAAGGCCTGCTTAGAGAATCTACTAGATTTTGATTATTAATTCAAAATTAATTTTTGCAAATTTATTGAATTTTAACCACTTGAGTCTCTTTCCAAAATCTTATGGCTCAACTCAATCTAAAACCATGTGGGTTAGGTTAAGTTGATATACTCTAACCCAAAAGTCTTAGTGGCAAGTCAATAGTGATGAATTCTCAAAGCTTATGATAGTACATATAGTTGGTCCTTTAACTTGAGAATCCATAGTAACCTTATATTTAGGTCCTTATTCTTTGATTTTTTTCCTAACCACATAGCGGTCATCTAGGTCTTAGTTGTATAGAGGTTTGTAAAATTCAAAATGGGATCTATTTTTTGGTTTTTTTGAAGAATAAGTGCATCTCCTATGTATTCTATAATGATCAATTTCAAGAAATCTTTGTGCAAAGTAGTATGACAATTTAAAAAATGAGTTTTCCAAAGTTGAGGTAAAGTAGAATTGAGCATTGAATGTAGAGACATAGTTATGAGGTTATTATGAAGCCGACAAATATCTTGCCCCATGCCTCTTTCAAGAGATAAGAGACGGAAGGACTGTATATGCATGGTGAGCCTAAGCTATAATGATTCGCCTAGAAATAATTTATTCATCTAATTCGTTGGGCTCAATGGGCTTGTGGCTAGACATCGACCGTGGAAATTGGGTGCTATTCAATTAATAGAGATTAATTAATAAAGTTTTTAATTTAAATGAGTTTAAACTAATTTAAATATTTTTAATATTCAAAATATCACAAAGAGTTGTGAGCCCATATCTAATGAATTGATGAACATAATATGTCACACTCAAAAGTCTAAGAATTCTCTTATTTGATAGGAGAATTTTTCTGAGTTAGAAAATGTTATTAGGCAGTTTTTGCCTAAGGAAGAAAGGTCTAGTTCGCTAATTAAGAATCAGTCGCAATGACTTGATTAATTTAAGTGTTAAATTAATTAAATTAATTTAAAATATTAAATTAATCCAATTAATTTAAGGAATTAAGTTTAACTAATTTAATTAAAGAGTTAATTTAATTAGCTAGGGAACTTAGTTTTGGACGGAAAATAAAATGGAGGAGTGCATTTGAATTTGTTGAGTTGGTTTTTTAAATTAGAAATTAAAATTCAATTCAAGCTAGAACTAAATCTAGCTAGGAGGCAAATGTGGGCATAGTGTGATTGGAAGCTCCCAAGAGCTTCCAATCACACTATATTCCCTGGTGGGTGGCCATGCAAGGTTTAATTCATGCTTCTATTTTGATGCCAAGTGTAGTATAAGGATCTTATAATTAAAACACAAAATAGCTAAATTAACTTGGCTACCCTCAAAAACAAGGATTTAATCATGTTTCTAATTTAGATTTGGATGAAGGATTACCTTGAATGCTCAAAAATCCAAAGTAGAGAGGAAGAACACTTGAACACTTCAAAGCTGTTTTCTAGTGGTGCAGCAGCAAGTTAGCAACAATTGTCCAATCAAACCACCTCCACAATTGCTGAAATTTGGATACAACCTCCTCAACACCTTGGGGAAGCTCCAGGAAACAATTCAGCAACAATTGAATCCATAAATGTCTGGAAAAACCACTTCAAAATTTCTGCCCTTGCAGTGGATCTCCAAAAGTCAAACTATCCAATTGTCTAGCCTCTAATGTCAAGATCCACACACCAATGGCAAATCCAAATCACTCCTAGGTTAGCTGAAAAATTGAGGAGATAAGAGAATGTTGAAGGCCGAAACTAGGGAAGGAGGATGAAGAAAGGTGTGAGACTTCAATACATGAGTGAATCACACAAAATTGGAGGGAAAAATGGAATCTAACAATTAGATCATGCAAGCCCCAATGGCTGGCCACCTCTCTCCCATTTATAGGGAGGGAGGCGTGATGAAAGTTAGCATAACAACACCTATGAGGTTGGCGCCAACTGACAAGCAAGTTGCATGTGTGAAATGTGAATTTCACTTGCATTTGAATTTAATATGGAATCTTCATTTTATCTCATGAAATGTCATCCAAATAAAATCTAATGCACTCCAAATGAACTCTTTCATTGAATTTTCCCTCCAAATTAATTCTTTATAGTAATTAAATTAACCCCTTAATTTAATTAATTGGTCTTGGCTTAACTCTTAAGTCAATTAGCTTTACTTCTTAAGCTAGAAGGTGTCAACTTAACTCCTTAAGTTAACTTGACCAATTGATAATTATATGGCACCCATTAAATTAACTCCTTAATTTAATTGGTCTAACTTAACTCCTTAAATTATTTAGATCAATTTAACAATTAAATTGATCAAGCCAAAATGACCAAAAATTATCCAACCATTTTTCCTTCATAAAATCAGTCAAGTGAAATTTTCCAACTCTTGGAAAATTTCCTTCATCAAATAGGATTTCTAATTAGCTTATGTGGGTGACCCATTAGGTTCTACCATTTATTGAACATGGGCTCACAACTCTTGTGATATTTAGAATATCTAAATATTTACATTAGTTTAAACTTCTTCAAACTAATGACTCAATTTAATTAATCTCTATTAATTAAAGAGTACCCAATCTCCATGATTGATGTCCCACCTCAAGCCCATGGAACCCAACTAATTGACCGAAATGAATATGCTTTTGGAGAACCAATCGTGCTTTATGCTTTCCATACAAATACTATTATTATGTCTCTTATCTCCCAAAAAATGTCTAGAGCAAGATATTTGTTAGCTCCCTAATAGCCTCAACAACTATGTTTCTATTCCGAATATTTAATTTTCATTTATGACCTCTCCTTTGGAAAAGCCCTTTTTCAAATTGTCATTCTATCTTGCACAAGAATCTCATGTAATCAATCATTATAGAATACATAGAAAATGCACTCGCCTTTCCCAATAATGAGGAAATAGATCCCATCTTGGATCTCACAAACCTCCATGTCTAAGTAGCTCATACCCAAACTCAACCAGAAAGACTCGCAAAGTTGTTAAGAAAGAGTCAAAGCATGAAGACCTAAACACAAGATTACTATGATTCTCAGGTCAAGAGACTAATTATATATACTAGCATAAGTTGGAGAACTTACCCCTACTAATTTTCCACTTCGGCTATCTAGTGAATACCCTGGATGGGCCTTCAGTGAACTTGTTCTCTAACAATCATCCACTAACATGCACCCATGTCTAACATGGATTGCCCATGAAAAGAAGCAATATCCAACCCTTGGATTTAAGCATTATTAATGCAAGTCTATCCAAATCTTGGATGCCCTATCTCATAAGATTCTTTGACTTGGAATATTTTAAGATCATGACTATGTAAGACTTGTTTCATAATCACCACCCAGTGCATGAACAAGTCCCACAGTCTTGTGTGATCTAAGAGCTTCAACCAAATGTTAGTGAAATAAAATAAGCATAAGATGAAGCTAGTCATTTATAATGAATATTATTCAATCAAAATTGTATCATAAGTGAAATAGTTTACATTCCAATCTAATTGGCTATGGGGCACTATTTCAACACATTTTCCCACCATAAGGTAGCAAATCTCATGTGTTGAATAATTACCTCCCAATATTCTCTCCATTTTCTCTCCTCCCAAATAACCGCCCCCTCTTTATTTCTATTACTATTTTCTTCCTTCATTCTATTCTAGCTTAGATGGTGAGGAATTAAGAGCTCTTCTAGGTGTGTGAATCACCATTAAAGGCTTCCCACTTGGGGAGCTAAGAAATAGAGTTTAATCCGTTGTTTGGTAGTTAATTTTGAAAGATTTTTGGATTGATTTTACAATTGTTTCTCCTCTAATGTTTTGGATAATTTTGAGGATGTTTTAGAGGAATTTTTGTGATTAAAATTTGTTGTCACAAGGTACTTTGGTTGTGGTGAAAAAGATCCATAAAGATGAGAGTGTTGATTTTACTTTAAAGGAGTCCAAGAGGAAGATCTCCTTTGTTACCTTGAATTTTTTCAAAGATAATCTTATCATTTCCAAATCCCAATTTATGACATGATGATTGATCCTTGGTAAGGAGATTTCAAGTTAATTCTACCTTATTTTTAGTTTTAAATATAGATCTTTGCACCTCTCCTTGCTTCACTCCTATGTATTCTGAGATAATCAATTCCAAGAAATCCTTGTGCAAGGTGATATGACAATTTGAAAAACGAGTATTCTAAAGTTGAGGTCATAATGAGGAATGAAACATCAAGAATTGATACAAAGTTATTGAGGCTATTAGGAAACCTTCAAATATCTTGCTCTAAACCTCTTTTGGGAGATAGAAAATGGAAAATTTGTATTTGTACAACAATCATAAGTAGTAATGGTTCACCCTCAAAATAATTTATCCAATTGGTTGGGCTCCATAAGCTTGTACTTGACATCAACTATGGAGATTGATTACTCTTCAATTAATAGAGATTAAATTGATAAAGTTATTAGTTAAAAAAGTTTAACCTGATCAAAATATTCAATATTTTATAAATCACAAAGAGTTGTAAGCCCTTGTCTAATTAATTGGTGAACCTAAAGGGTCACACACAAAACCTTAGAACACTCTAATTAGATTGGAGAAATTATCTTAAAAGTCACATATTTAAAGTGGTCAAGTTTGGAAGAGAGAGAGAGAGAGAGAGAGAGAGAGAGAGACCAAGTTGACTAATTAAGAGTCAGTTGCAATGACTTCATCAATTTAAGTGTCAAATTAATCAAATTTATTTAAAGAGTTAAATTAGATCAATTAAATTACAAAGTTAATTTAATTGAAATGTGGCAATTTAATCAGTCAAATCAACTTAAAACATTGAGTTGATTTAATTAACTTAAAGATTTAAGTCAATCTAATTAAATTAAGGAGTTAATTTAATTAATAAGAGAATCTAATATTGGAAGAAAAACTAAATAGAAAAGTACAATAATGCTAGCTAATAAGCATGCAAGTTGGCAATGTGAGGAGAGTGTGATGGAGGCTTTCAAGAGCTTCCTAATCACACTATAAATACCTCACATTGGCTGGCCACTTAAGTTTAATTATTGCTACCCATTTTTCCATCCCAAAGTGGTGAACTCATGTGTTGAGAAAAACTACCTCACTAGATTCTCTCTAACAATCTTCTCTCTCCTCCAACTTCCTCACACACGTTCTCCATTCTTCCTCCTTCTTCCTCATCTATATTCTAGCATATTGAGTGAGGATTAATACTGCATATAAGTGTGCAGATTACCTTTAGAGGCACAACAGGTGGTGTGCTTTGAGTTGGCGATTTAGATCCTTCAAGTTGAAGACCAATTTTTAAGTTAGTTTGCTGGTGATTTTGGTGTTTTTCTACCATCTTGCTGCCACTTTAGCTTCATCTTAGAGGTAATTTTCTCAGCAAACATTGCTGGAGTTGTTGATACTTGGCATGGGAAGGAGATCCAAGGACAACAAGAAGTAGATCTTACTTAGAAAGTGTTCTAGAGGAAAATCTTCCTTGTTGCCTTCAAATTTCTCTTTTAAGGTAACTTCTCTTGCTTTTAAATCTTCAATTATGACATGAAATAAGATCCTCGGTTAGAGAAATTTCAAGTTCATTTTTCTTTATTTTGCAATTATTTTTTATCCTTGCAACTCTTCTTTCTTCAAGTTGTATCAAAGCCAATTTTATGCCTAATTTTGGATTTGTTGGATTGATTCATGTGATGAATTGATTCTAGGACTCCAATTTCTTGATTCAATTGATGGATTTCAAATTTTTGTGTTGTTTCATGTGGGTCTATATGTATTGAATTGAAATATTTCAATATGTGCTTAATTGTGAATTTCATATGCTGGAATGAGTTTTAATGCAAATCCTATTATGTTAAATTTTGATTTAGCATTAGATGATACTAAATGTTGATTTAGCATGTTGATGATTGCTTAAAAGTATTTTGGCAATTTTTGGATCCAACTGGACTGGAGTTTCTAGAAGGATTTTGAAGAATAGTGATTCTTCCTTAAACTTGATTTTTGAAGAACTTTGAGCACTTCAATTTCTAGTTTACAAGGTTTTAAAATCTATAAATTTATCAAATTATGTGTGAAATAATGTCGTGGAGGTATCTATGTGGTTTAGACTGGCAAAAACACAAAACAATGCAAAATGGTTGCATTACCCACCTTATGGTAGGGTTGCCGCCCACCTGGCAGCAGCCTAGCATGGTAGTGGGTATGCCAAGCACGCACCTACAGCATGCCTAGGCTAGCTGGTAGGGCAAAAGCCCACCCAAGGTATGCCTAGGGACCATTTTTGTGTTATTTTAGGATTTTTTTTTCCATATCAAACTTTATTATTTCATCCTCATTTTGATTCACAAATATTGTGTAAGTACTAAAAGTAATGTTGGACATTTTTTCTAGCTTTTAAGATCAAATTTAAGTTTACACTTCAAGTGTGTGCAAAATTGAGATGCATTAGTGTTATGCTTAATTTTGCTCTTGAATTGATTGTTTGTGTGATAAGCACTTAATTGATGGATTGAATGTCAATTCTAGTTATTGTTCATTTAATTGTTGAATGGATAATGGATGTTTGGGGATGAACATGAGCTTTTAATTTAGTTTAATTAAAATTCAACACTAATTGAATAAATTGTATTAAATGGGGCTTGCATGCCTTTTGATTTCTAACTTGTAAATGCTATATGAGTAGAACTCTTAGGAAATGAGGTTTTCTTTATTCCTATAAATTTTTGCAAGGAATCAAAGGAGGCCAAGAGGATCAAGGAAGCTTGAAGACCCATGAATGTTTGGGATATATATGTAATAAACTAAGTAGTGCACCTATGGCTCTAAGTCCACTACATGGTTAATGAAATAAGAATTAGCCCAAGGATCTAATTATAAAACCAAAGATATGATAAATAAAACTTGTCTGCTCCAAATCCAAGGATCTAATCATGTATTTAAAATAGATTTAATGGCAGAGACTAACCTTTAAAGCTAAATCCAAAGTGATATGGGATAGCCCA